>CM076575.1:1070797236-1070852236 GCA_034641835.2 Pinus albicaulis | reverse complement strand
GAAAGTACCACATGGTCAGATGAATGCAGTCTTATGTTGATCAACAGGTAGAATGTTTATCTGATTGTACCCAGAAAAACCATCCATTAGGGAATAAATCTCACTCCCAGCACATTCGTCAATGATTTGATCTATGAAAGGAGTGGGGTAATTGTCCTTTGGATAGGCCCGATTAATATCTCGGTAATCAACACAAGCTCTAATAGTGCCTTGTTTCTTATCTACAGGGACAATGTTGGAGACCCATTCTGTGAGTGGAATCGGGTAAATGAAGCCCGCGTTCAGAAGTTTTTCAACTTCTGCTTTAATGGCAGTGGCTTTGCGAGGATGCATCGGGCGCAGGCGTTGGCGTACGGGTTTCGCACCAGGATAGGTAGGAATCTCGTGCACTACTATGTTGGGATGAATCTCGGGCGTTTCCTCATAGGACCAGGCGAACACATCTCTGAATTATCAAAAAAGATCAGTATAAACTTGTATCTCATCAGGAGAACAAGTTACTCTCACGTGTATATTCTCAACTATCCCCAGTTTAATGGAGATGTTGATTGGAATGGTTTGAGTGATGTTGCTCAGGTTTCCCTCTGAAAGCACCTCATGTGTCAATATGGGCATCTGGAGAGGTGTAGTGGGAACCTGAGATGCAAAACGCTCTAGAAAATCTGACATTGCCCCCAAGCTAGGCATGAATGAGGAACTATGATGTCCATCGCTCCAAGGCAGCTCCTCAAGAGACATTGTTTCAACAATGGCTTCATCAGAAGGGAAAATCTCTTTAAGAGGATCAGGCGAGTCAGCCTCGCCAAGCCAAGGGGATTGAGAATAGATGTCTAAAGCCATGCTTGAAGGAGCATGCTGAGGAGGGGGAGGATCAGATGCGGCGACAATTTCATAGTAGTTAATCTCTACCGGAGTTAAGGGCATCGATTATCCAAACTCAGCCACTTGCTCAGGCGAAGGGATGAGCCATGGATCGTCAGACCTAGAGATCATGTTAACTTGAGCGGTGTGCGGTGGTGGTGCGGGAAAAATACCCATGAGGACGGGGTCTTTGAAGAGACCGGGTCCTACACTGTCAGGGGGATTTGGGATCTGATCCACGTACGGAACGTTGTTCTCGGAGGTGGAGGTGAAGAAAGAAAACTAATCCACAGTAACGATTTTTCCCTCATGAGGGAACTTAATAAGTCGAAAGAGGGTGGATGGCACGCATAACATGGCGTGAGTCCAACTGCGACCGAGAAGTATATTGTAGTTAAGCTTGGTGTCAACTACTTCTACTTCTACGTTGACTGTCTTCCCCTGTAAGGTAATCGCTAAACTCTCGAGAACACCCAGGGGTTTTGATTCCCTACCATCAAATGCCTCTAGGGCATTAGGAGATGATGAATGGGCCGGAGAGCCAATGGCCTTCTAGCAAGCAGACGACATGACACAGGTAGAAGCACCTTCATCCACAATGGCCCTATGGATGTTAAGACCGTTGATATTGACTTGAATAACAAGAGCGATCTGATGTGGAAGTTGGGGGGTAAAGTTCTCTAAGTCGAAGGTGAGAAGATTAGAATCAGTGGGATCAATCCCACTGATTGCAAACAACAAAGCTTTCTGTTGTGACGGGAAACTTTGAAGAACTTCCAATGTAGACATGGCAGAAGGTGCCTGTGCTAGATCCTCAACAATATTGTAGTGCTAAGCAGCACAGGCATTTGGATTGTAGGAAGATCTTCTTAGAACACCTTTAGAAGGTGGCCTCACAACAGGTTCGGCAGTAGGCTTCTCAATCTCCAATGAACCGGAGACAGGTGGGGGAGGTGGACCATCCACAACTGCCTTCCCAGGTGCCTGATGTGATTCGTTGTAGTCCTTCAAACGTGTAGCAATAGAGATAGGTGTAGCACCATTCATCATAAATACCTGAGACCCAAATGGTGTAGATGGTGAACGTTTTTCAACCATCTGGGTCTGTTGAACGGTTCTTTAAGAACTGCCGGAGTCCCTTTGGAGCCTTTTAGAAGTTGACTAACTTCAGATCGTCGTGGACAATCTTTTGTATAATGATCTCCTTCACAAATAAGGCAGGGGTACTTCGGTTTGCGTTGGGAACCGTCCTCGGTACGAGGTTTGGATTCTGGATTTGGGGCGTCGGATTTGGATTTACCTTTGCCCTTATTTTTTTCTTTGGAGGATTTCTCTGTAGGATTGGCCTGAACGAGATTAACCTCCGCAGTTTTTCCAGAATCGGGAAGAGCGGGAGGAGCATAATTATTGGATGAGTTGGACTTCTGCTTCCCATTCGAAGATTTCTTCGAATTTTGAGACACGGAACCAATAACACCATCCACCGCCGGGGTATGTGGAGCTTTAGAGGTTCCAGACCGTGGAGCATCAGGAAAAATATCATAAAGCGTGCCGGACTGAGAGTATACTAGATCCAGATATTGGGCACGCACTATGGCTTGTTCTTCCGTCACACACGTTCCCATAGCAATATCTTGAGTGATTTTGTTAATGAAGTAGGTGGTGAACCAATGAGTTAGTATCTGATCAGGTATATGAAACTTGATCAGTCTACGACGACGTCGCCACTAATGAATGTGATCAGAAATGTGGGTGGCTTTGTCCTACTTCAAAGAAGTCAGGAGGTGCGTCCTGGCTTCGTAGCAAACCGGTAACTAAAAGTGAGTCAGAAAAGCCATGGCTAACATATTGAAATCTTGAAAGATGCCACGGGATAATTCGATATACCACTTAGCAGCAGCGCCAGTCAAAGTGCGCTGTAAGAGGCGCAGATGGATTGAATCATCCACCCAAGAGTTGGACAAACACCAAAGATGGTAAGTCATCACATGAGCTTGGGGGTCCTCTCCAGCTTTACCCTCAAAGTTGGGGCAATCATCGGGCACCTTGGTAGGAACCGGAGGCCAATAAGGATTATGCAGAATTGGATCATTCGTTAATTTCGAAACATCCACTAATTCCAAGGTAGCCAGAAATGGCAATGGTGGATTGGACGACATACTTGGCCCTGGATAAGGACCAGTACCTGCACTCCACGTTGGTTGAGAATAGCCTTGCCCCTAGGGGTTCTGTCCCATAGGATTCTGACTGTAGTGGGTATAGGTCGTATATCCAGCCTGATTCGGTTGCTGGTAACTAGCGTACGGGGCTTGATAACCAGAGTATGGACCCTGATTGTAAGTCGGCCCTACATGAGAAGCATGTGGATTTGGCTGCTGAGTATAGGTGTAGTCGGGTTGCTGAGAGTAATAGTTAGAACCTTGGGGCTGGCTATAATTCGGTCGATATTGACCATGAGAATAGTAACCGCCTTGAGGTCGAGTGGGTTGCTAATAGGTGGGACCCTGCTGAGCCTGATAATTAGGGTGCGACGGTTGATTTAGCTGCGGCATTGAATAAGTTGGCTGTTGGGCAGGGTTGACAGGATGTGCAGGCTGGCCTGGCTGAACAGGCTGACCTAGCTGAGTGGGCTATCCTGGATAAATAGGTTGACCCGGATAAACAGGTTGTGCCGGTTGTACAGGTGTCCTGGCTGTTGAGTAGCACCAGGTTGTGCCGGATGAGCCGGTTGGCTTAATGGAGGGACACCAGGTTGTGCCGGATTAGCTGGTTGGCTTGGTGGCGGGATACCAGGTTGTGTCGGATGGGCCGGTTTGTCCTGCAACAGGACCATAAGATGGTCCTGGCTTATGTGCAATTTTGGGACCATGAAGATACTACAGTTGCAAAGGTTCATAAGGTTGGACTTGCCCCCTAGGACCGTATACCGGCCCGGGTTGGTACCCTGGTTGACCTGTGAGTCCTTAAGGTTGCCCAGTTGGGACTCTAGGGAGAGGCTGCATGAGTTGACTGGAAGGGTTGTAATACTGTCCTTGCGGATCGTATAATGGCCCTTGTTGGCTCGGAGGGTAGCCTTGTATGGGCTGTCCCTGCGGGTCATAAGGGTAGCCAGGCGGGCCCGAAGGTTGACCTTGAAAAGGTTGTCCTTGCAGGTTAAAAGGTTGTCCAGCCTGGTTATAAGGTAAACCCTGAGCATGAAGTTGAGCCTCAGGAGTAGGTAAACGTAAAGGGTTTCCATGCTCATCGTAATGATATGGAAATACGTACATGAGCGTACCATCCTATGCGTAATGCAAAAAGTATGAGCGGTTGGGATCTTGAGAGGACTGTCCAACCTCGGGGTTCGACTGTTGCAGAGATAATCGATACTCCTCCGGAGAGATGTTCTCCAGCATAGCAGATGCTATGTAGATGTCTTCGGGAAGGGATGTGGTCCTTACGGACTGGGTAGTAACGGCGGGTGCAGATGCAGCCACACAAACAGTGGGCATGGAGGGTACATAAGTAACCTGAGGAGATGACGGAACGGGCATCCGTGGAGACATCCCCAAAGAAGGAACAACCGGCCTCGTAGAAGGAGCTGATACCCCCATAGAGGTGGCGGCGGAAATAATCTGACCCAAGGATCTATACCCGGCGGGTAATGAGGGACCAGGTGATGACATAACAGATGGTTCAGGGTTGTTTCCTGGAAATAACCTTCGAGGAAACAACTGGTAATCTTCACCGGACGTGGGGATTTCCTCGCTAGATTCACTCATGCTTGAGCCTGCCACTAGATCTCGTAATAGACGGCGAGGACTAGGAGGAATAACAGTAGCTATAAAAGGCGAACTCGATGTAGGAGGAGGGAAATCTTCTCCTACTCCCAATCCAAACCAAGGGTCGGAAAATGGCCAATTGAACTCAACTGGTCCTCCAAAGTGCTGCTCAGACAGAACCGGGCCTCTGTCGGGAAACTCGAAAACGATGGGCTGCTGAGGTTCAACAGAGGACTGAGAAGCCTCTGATGAATCGTCCGTATATGGACTACCAGTAGATGAAACAGGAGGTTCTGCCATTGTGACAACAATGACAAAAGATCAAGCACAACACACACGGGTTGAAAAAGAGTCAAGACACACAATCAAATGACCAACAAGCAAAATCTAATAGGGCGTGTGATCGTGGGTGATTGATTTTACCACATTTAAACTCAGAAACTTCACCGTTTCATGTTTTAAGAGTCGAGAAACGAATAAAAGGTGACTCTATCTCTTTCAGTTTTGAAGCAAGCGTGAAAGGACAAGCGCTTGGTGATCCTTTCAAATTTAAAGAGTCAGAAAAGATCAAATGACTACTCAGGAATACTAGGCAAAGGGTGTACCAAATTATCATGAACTGCAATATACACCTTGGTTTCAAAAATGAAAAAGAAATCAACTAAGGACTTAACTTATGTGCAGGCAATCTCCCCGAATGTTGTGTCCGGTGTATCATGGATATAGGGTGGCAGACTCGGCTTCCTATGGATAAAGGATAGAAACCTAGTAGGGTCTCCCTTTATATACTCGACGGTACGGGGAGCACAAGTCCGTACTAGTGATGTCTAAAGCCAAGAGACGAACGACAACTACTAGGTTTAAAGACGCTGGAACACGTCTCTAGCCTAGACCTCTAAATGTTGTGTTAATGTTTCAATACTGCCTTAGTGTAAATTGAGTAAATTTTAACGTTTATCTTCAATTACGTTTCAGTTTTCAGGCCTCAGCGAGTGTGATGTCTCAAAATCTCCTAAATGCACACTATATGCCACAGTATATCATTTCATTCGATGAAAGCTAACTACGAAAGGGTTGAGAGCTTTTCACATAAAAAAAATGATCAGAAAACAACCAACACGGTCTCTAATGCAGCTAATGTAAACCAAAACTTTTCTCTCAAAGTCACTAATCACTAATAACACCGAAAAGATTTTAATTTGCACTAACTAATCAAAAAGAAAAAGAGATTTTTTATATTTTCAATGTTTAATAGAAAAGTGCACTAAACAAAATGAAAACTAATGAAAAGAGAAATTTGAGAAGTGATGAGGAATGAGAAAAACACACAAATTTCACTCAACGCAAACGCGCAATCTGATCTCCAAATTGACAAAACAGTCCTTCAAAATCAAGAGAATCCCAAAGACCCAAATGGACCATGTTATCTAGGCCCAAACGAGGCAAAGAGAAATTCGAATGAAGAAGAGAACAAACACTCAAATAAAGCAATAAAGTGATAAACAATTGCTAAACGAATGTAAAGAAGCAATCACGAGGTCGATTGAACCGATAGAAACCCAAAACTCCCAAGGGAGGCTCGACACACCAAAGGACCTAGATGCCCTAGGGCTAGAAAGTGAAATCGATGGAAACGGGCAAACAACCAAAGGACGAAGGTCACATCGAGTCAAACAAGGCTTCAGAACACTCAAACAAGCGAAAAAACAAGGCCAAAATCACAGATCAGTCTCAGAAGGCTCAAAACACAGAGAACCCTAATACCTCACAGGATTGGCGCAAATGTGAGGCTAAAATTAGCGCCATAATGGAATTGGTGCGGGTGATACACAAGCAACTTACGCCAATGGGCGCGACTGTCAAGCTTAAAAGCGTGCCAGTCAAGTTAACTATGGGAAAAATAAAAAAGAGCAGTCCAGACACAGACCAGTGATGACAAGGCCAAAAAAAAGCCAAACAAACAGAAAAACAAACCCAAAGAGTTGACCAAGCAAGCAAGGTCAAGAATCAACCGAAAAGACAAGATGACACTCCAAGTGTTCAGTTCATAAACTAAACCAGAGATTGACTGAAGCAGCGTTGATCTACTTCGCTAATGCAGAGAAAAAGAATTTCGAAGGCTCTCTGGCTAACTTCAAGCTCTGTCCGTAGCTTACAAAGCAGAACAACAACAAGCCAACGCTCCCTAGCGGATTCGCCAAATTGTTGTGGAGGTAAATCCCCTCTGCGGATAGAGGCGATCCCTACTAGCCCAGATCGGGTCTAGCAACAATCGTTCATGCTATAGTGCAGGTTCCTAATTGCAAATAAACCAACTAGCGATGAAGGCTTACCTGGAATCCCATGCTGTCGCTTGTAGAGAAAGTAGTGCTCCCGTTCCTTAGCTCTGGCAGATCATAATCCTCACGATCTCCGTGATCGGACACCTGCACATGCAAGAAACAAAACAAACGCAAGCGTAAAATCCAGTATATGCAACTATATGTCAGTCAGAGAAGACATAACTCAACATCATAATCGACAACAAGAGTGGAACCATAACCAATAGTCGCTTATCATTAATCAATCAAAGAGGAATACAACCATAGCTCTGACGCTGAATTCTCCTTCGGAGGGTCGCCAGCAGAACGTGTCTCGATAAAGCATGTCAAGGATGGGACAAGCCTCTCTCTCCGGATGTCTTGAAAATAATCTCCTTGCTTGGATTTGGCCTTAAGGGAATGAATCAAGGCTCTTGCAGCATTAGGCTCTTGGGAACTTGGAGACTAGCTTGAAAATGAGATGAGCAATCTTTTATAGATGGAGGAAGGGGAGTTGGGATCCCTATAATCATGGGATTGGCCTTATCCTCAAGGAAGCTTCCATGAGAGGTGGAAAACCACTTCCTCTACATGGAGATTCGGATTCAAACCTCCCAACTCAAATTAGATACCAGTTTCTGGATCAGTTAGGACGAAACTTCCGCCATTTATTTTTAAAAAACACTCCTTAAAATGGCTGGCGCGAGTGCGACTCTAGGACAGAGCGCCAATTGGCATGCCCTCTTTGAAGGATTTCCCCCATTGGCACGGGTACTGAACTGGCTACCCGCGTCAATGCAAAAAGGGGTGTTTTTAGGGTTTTTCACAAGGATTTGTCTTCAGGGCAATGAGAGTACATGTTTAGAGGAATGCCATGAAAGTGTTTTCAGGTTATGTCACTGCTCACAGGTCACAGAATAATCCCTCCAATTGTGCGGGATGGGGAATTGCAGGGACAGTGACAAATTGCTGTGTAACAGCTGTATATGTTGCTAAGTTGATTATGTACAAATATGGTCAATCAGTGTGTAAATATGTTCAATAATGTCTGACTGATCAAGGGTTCTGCAATACTAAAAATATATCTGACTAAAAGCCTCAGATCTAGTTTGGAAACTGACCATATTCTGGAAGATCAATATTCATAGATCTATACATAGTTTGGTGTGAAGGAAAGCGCGTATACACGCGGGTTCAATAAAGCAAAGTAGCGTATGTTTTTTGATATAATGAATGTTCAGGGTTGAATTTGTTTTTGCATACTGATTGTGAAATTTGGTTATTACCATGTTCTAATTACGGTGATCTCACTGTTCTGATTGATGTATTGGGTGAATTTTATTGTTTTTGATCTTTATGAAGGGTTGGGTTGAAGCTATGTGATCCAGTGTGAAAATTGATGAAACATGGTCTGTAGTGATTCTGAGGGTTGAAGCCTTCAGTATGGAAGTAGAAGCTTCCTGCCAATAGAAGTTGGTGTTCTGATTAGGGGGTTGAAACTCCCTTCCAGTAGTGGCTGGTAAACGAGATTAGGGGTTTTAGCTCCTTTCCATCAGTGGTTAGAGAATGAGAGAAGGTCGCAGTATTCTGCAGGTAGATGCCTACGTACTGATATGAGTCTTCATCAATACAATATTGTAAGCAGTTTTCCATATAATAAATATTGAAGACAGAGATGAAAATAGCGGTGGTTTTCTCCCGAATTGAGTTTCCACCTTAAATCTTGGTGTTCATGTGTGATGCTCTTGTGTGATGATTTATTCTGATGTTACTGCACATATTTACTGCTTAACTAACAAAAGAATAACTGATAAGCTGAGTTAAAGTTTGTTTCTAAAAGTTTTTCTAACAATAAAATTATATCAATATATGCAAGTTTCTGTTGGTATATGCATGTGTATACACGAGTTGGGTTCATTAAAGTCACATATGGAATTAAGTAAAGAAAAAGAAAAAGTTATCAATAAGATCTAAATACTAATTTACCCACCCCCCCCCCCCTCTCATTATTTTTCCCAACAATTGGTATCAGGGCAGGTTCTTTTGAAGAAGCTTAATTGCTATAAGGAAGATCAGCTAAGATGAGCAATGAAGATGGGACAACATCTATCAGGCCTCCTCTCTTCAACGGAAACAATTTAATCTTCTAGAAGACAAGGACAAGATCCTATCTTCAGTCTCTTGGAGCAGATGTATGGGCTATACCTGAAGGAGGTTATCAATATCCAGCTTCAGTTCCAATAGATGCAGCAGCAAGAAAGAACTATGAAACCAATGCAAAGGTAGTCAATGCATTATTGGGAAGTTTGACTAAATCAAAATTTGCCAAATTCATGTAGTTGAATACAACAAAGGAGATATGGGACAAAATAATTCTAAGCTATGAAGGTGATGCCAAGGTAAAAAGTGATAAACTCCAAACTCTCAAAATTGAATATGAAAAACTCAGGATGCATAATGAGGAAAGCATTGCTAGTTTCTTTTTATGTTTAGATGATATTGTAAAACGTATGAGAAATATGGGTGAAACCATAACTAGCACTACTATGGTAGAAAAGTTTTTAAGATATCTAACTCCCAAATTCGAGTCAAAAGTATCTGCTATTGAAGAGAAGTAGGATCTATAAACTCTTACTATTGTTCAGCTTCATGGGATTTTGACTGCTTGTGAAATGAGAAAAGGAGGTCCATATGAAGTCAAAGAAGTTGTCTTTAGAGCTGCTGCAAAAGGAAAGGAGGTAGAAGAACAAGAAGGATCAGGGTATGTCTCAGAAGAAGATGAGATAAATTTTGTAAAGAAGCTACAACTTGGCACTGGAAGGTTTAGAGGTAAGCTTCCTTTTAAATGTTTTTCTTGTGGAAGAGTTGGTCATTATGCTGCTAAATTTCCTCATAAAGATATTCATGAAAAGGGAAAGGAAGTGGCTAAAGGAAATAAGAAACAGTTTATCAATATAAAAATCTATTATACTCATGAATATAGTGATGGTATATCAAATATTAGAGTCTGATCAAGATATTAGACTTCTCATGGCTTTTGAAAAAGACTCTAGTGAGTCTATTGATACTTTTATGGATGCATTAGAAGAAAATTATTTTCTTGAGGAAACAAATCATCTCAAAATATGTTTGGAAGAAAACAAAATTTCCATAGGTACTTTAAAGAATCAACTAATAGAAAAGGAGAAGCACAATGAGAAATTAGAATGTGAAATAGTAAGTCTAAGAAAGGAGATTGAGAAAGTGAAAACTTTAAATCTTAGATTTTCTAAAGGATCTGAAACCTTATATGAAATTATCAAGGTACAAATCTCTCCTCTTGTAAAGACAGGTCTTGGATATATCGGATAATCTTCTCAGTCCTCAACACCAAGCTATCTAAATGCAGCTAAATCCAGCCAGCAACATTTTTTCACTCAGCAAATGAACAAAGAGACTACACTAGTAAAGTATGACCACTTCAATACAAGAAAGAAAAATATTAAAAATATCAATCACCAGGTAAACATAAATTGAAGGTTTCATGATCTCAAAAAGTTCTTCTTTAATGGAAAATGTTTTGTAAAAATTATATAACTTGTGTTATATATCCAAGATTATCTTGATCACACACTATTTTACTTCATGCACAATATAAATCTATTCCACTATTGATCATCACATGCGAAAATTAAATCAATTACAATGCACACATGAAACCATAAAAATTCACACACATTAACACAGTTGTTTAACAGGAAATCCTGAAGCTAAAAACCCCAAATATCTGTATATAATATATGTCATAGAGATCATGTAACAATCCTCATACAAAGCTGATCATATCAAGCTCGCACAATACACCCTAAACTAATCACGCTTATATCTGCAAATCCATGCACCCCATTCTACCACTCCCGCTAGCCTACTCTCATCGCGCAACTGCTGAATTATGGATCTGAATGGACTTGAATTCACCAAGCTTGCACTGCACAATCCTCATTGGCATCTCCACTAAGTGTTGGATGCAATCAATGCATCACTATAGTCACAACTGATAGTCACACTTGCTCTTTCACCTACCTCTCCACTGGTCTCCACTGAAACTGTCCATGCACTGTAGTTAACTGATGTATTCTTCAGTTGATTAATGAGTTAATATTTAGTGAATTAATTATTAATTAATTCACACCACTCTCACTAGTGTATCAATCAGTTATACTAAATACAACTAGCTCAACTGTGTCTAATTGAGTTAAACTAAATACAACTCCACCAACTACTTCTATAACTCCACCAAACTCTGTCACATGAGTTCTAACTGAATTCCTCATGCATTAGCTCCAGTAAACCCTCAGGAATAGTGTAATTCCTTCTGTCAGCTGCTGTGCCACATCTGTGCACTTAACTGAAGTGCTCCAAGAGAATAAGATAATGTTTAGAGTCCAAATATTATTAAGAGCTAATAATATTCGACATATCTATTTTTAGACCGGCAATCTAAAAATAGATTCCGCCCAATATGTCTAAAAATAGAAGTCCATCTATTTTTCCAACTTGACCAACCATCCACAAATAGCATCCTGCAACTCATAGAATATGATCGACATGTCTAAAAATAGACAAAGTCTAAAAATAGACTTTGCGCCAAAAATAGCCTGCGGGCCCACTTAGTGAAGGCGACTCTTTCACTAAGCTCATCATCTTGTTGCAATCTCAACACTCCCTCTCAACAAGATAAGGATTATCTGCCACCCCTATCCTGCCTCTGTGGTATTCGAATTTGCTCCTGGTGAGTGCCTTTGTCAAAATATATGCATCCTGATATTCCCTAGGAATGTACTAAAGCAACATGATCTTCCACTGCACACAATCTTTGATATGATGATACCAGATATATATATGCTTAGATCTATCATGAAACACAGGATTAATCGAGAGTTTAATGCAA
The DNA here is from genome assembly GCA_034641835.2 of Pinus albicaulis. NCBI lineage: Eukaryota > Viridiplantae > Streptophyta > Pinopsida > Pinales > Pinaceae > Pinus > Pinus albicaulis. The sequence continues at coordinate 1,070,840,384 of CM076575.1, read as the reverse complement.
CTCCGATTAGCACAATATATCACAAGAGGGATCTAAGTAAACTCAAATAACCGACTAGATTCCTCTCCATCCATATATTCACATGCAACACAAACTCATGGCTACCGGCCTCTCATTTAAATGAGTACCACAGATCTCTATTTCCTGTTGTACCAAGAAAATGTTGTAGACCTGATACTGAATATCCCTCCAGATGTGCTCTTTCTGTCTGTTGGGGTCCCTACCCAATCTGCATTTGTGAAGCCATGCAGCTTCAACTCATCCGAATTTCTATACCACAATCCATATCCTGATGTGCCCCTGAGATATCTTAGGAGATGCTTGCCTGCCTTCCAAAAGAGCTTGGTAGGCTTAACCATAGCTTGTGAAAGTTGGTTAACAACATAGCATATGTCTGGTCACGTATTGACTAGATACATGAGCGAACCAACCAACTGTCGATAAACAATGGCATCCACAACCTCTGCCGATGTAGCATCCTATTTCCTCCAACCACCAGGAAGAGGAGTGTAGAAAGGCTTTCAACCTTGCATGTTGAACTTCTCTAGTATCTCTTGGGCATACTTACCTTGAGACACAAATAGTCCACCCTTCCACTACCAAATTTCCAATCCTAGGAAATAATGAAGGATGCCCAAGTCCTTCATCTCAAACTCATTTGCAAGATTTGCCTTGCATGAGTGTATCAATAGTTCATCAACTGTCAGCATCAAATCATCTACATAAAGTATAATGATTAACAACTTACCCTCCACCACAATATGGTATAGGTTCGGATCCACCTCACTCTTGGTGAATCCAAGTTCGGTGAAATAATTGTCTATCCGTGTGTACCAAGCACAAGGTGCTTGTTTCAGCCCATACAATGCTCTTTTGAGCTTGCACACATGTGACTCGCTGCTGAATATTTTGAATCCTTCAGGTTGCTCTATGTACACCTCCTCCTCAATGACTTCGTTGAGGAATGCAGTCTTCACATCCATCTGATGAATGTGCCAAGCCATCTGTGCTGAGAGAGCAAGGATGGTCCGTATGGAATAATACCTTGTGACAGGTGCAAAGGTTTCTTCATAGTCAATCCCCTCGATCTGTGAGAAGCCGCGGGAAACAAATATTTCCTTGTACTTCTCGACGCTCCTGTCAGCAGCTTGCTTCACTTTGTAGATCCATCTCGAACCTACCATTGATTTCCCTTCCGGCCTTGGGACAATCTCCCATGCACTATTTCTGACAATCAAATCATACTCTTCCACCATGGCATCTACCCATGCGGGATCCTCCACAGCTTCCTCGAAAGAAGATCGTTATGTCACGATACACTTGCTCATCAGAGCCATGTATCCAGTAAATCGGTCAGGCGACTGTCTCCGTCTACGCTATGATGTAGGTGCTCCTACATTCTACGCTGCATCAAGATTCATTCACTCAGCTTCTATAGTGCACTTCTGCCCTCTGATGTTTGGTGCTGCATGAGTGGTTTCTTCCACTCCATGAACCTCCTCTTGTGGCTGATCCACATCCTGAGGCTCATCTTTAGGAACTAGTAGCTCCTCATCTGCATGCAAGTGTAGCTCCCTCTCAAGCAATAACTTCATGGCTTTCTCCTCATGAAATTTGATATCTCGTTGCACAACAGTCATCTGACTGTCTAGAAAATACACATGATAATTTTGGGGTGTTTTTATGTACCACACAAATATCCCAACCTCTGCGGTCGGCTCCAGCTTCTTCCTGGCATCCTTCATCACATGAATGTAAATAGGTGAGCCAAAAATAGTCAAATGAGAAATATTAGGCTTCTTACCAGAAAATGCCTCTTCGGGTGTACTCATGCCAAGTACTCTATGAGGACAATGGTTTTGCACATAAACCGCAGTGTTGCATGCTTCAGCCCACAAGTGTATGGGAAGGCCCTGATCATGCAACATCGCCCGTGCAGCACCCATGAATTTTCTTTTCTTTCTCTCTGCGACCCCATTCTGCTGTGGGTTATGAGGCGTATGAGCTCTCTTCGAATTCCTTCTGCACTGCAAAATTCTTTGAATTCGCCAGAGATGTATTCACCACCATTATCGCTCCTTAGAGCTTTCACCTGCTTCCCTGACTCTTTCTTAACTAATGCCTTGAACTCACAGAAATTTGAGTATTTCTCACTCTTCTTCTGCATGAATAAGATCTAGCACTTACAAGAAAATTCATCAACAAATATCACATAATACCTGTGCTTTGCTGTCGAAGCTACTGAGAAAGGTCCACACACGTCTTTTTGAATTCTCTCAAGGATCGTCATGGCGTGACTATCCTTCTTAGAAAAGTGGTCTTCACAAACTTTCCCAAGTACATCCCTTGCACTGATATGAATGCGCAAGTGTACCCTTGGGAAGCCCGATAGAAATCTGCTGCAAAATTTTCAAAGCGCCATGGTGAAGATGGCCCAATCTCCTGTGCCACAATTCGCCCTCATCTCGGCTCACCACTTCGTCTGCTTTGCCTTCCATTGCTGCGCAACCATATACCTGCAATTGATAAAGGTTCTTAACTCGAACCCCTATCCTCCATGTTTCACCAGTTGCTTTACTATGCAGGAAATCCTTTCCCTCGCTAAAAACAACATCATATCCCTTGTCTTCCAACATCGCCACAGAGATCAGATTCTTCTTCAATCCTTGAACATGCATGAAATCCTTCAATATGAAAGGTTTATCAGACTCCCTCTCAAAAAAAATGGTCCCGATACCAGTCGCACTGTATCTACCATCATCACCCATCTCGATGTGCACTCCAAGATCCTTCTCATCCAGATCACTGAAAAAATATTTGTCTCCGGTCATATGGAAAGACGCACCACTATCAAGAAACCATACTGATCCCATCACACTTGAAACCAAGCATGCGATCAGAAAAAAATCTAGCTCAAACTACAAGGCTAAGGCCTCTCCAGCTGCAGATCCAGCAGCCTACTTATTTTTCTTCTTCTATGGACAATTAGTGGCGTAATGTCCATGTTGGTGACAGTGAAAGCACTTCACCTTGGACAATTCCTACTTCTTACCTTTCACACCGGATTGAGAAGGATTTTTCTTTCCCTTCCCTTTCCTTGCTTTGGAAGCCAAAGTGCAATTTTCTTCATCTTCATTCTTCAATGAAGATCCATCCCTGGTACCCCGCCTTATCTCCTCCTGCACAAGATCTGACCAAAGTCACTCCTAGCCTGGCAGTTTCTCCCAACCATTGATAAAGTCCTCGAAGCTATGCCAACTCTTCGGAAGCCCAAGGAGATCCAAGCTCACCAATTCCTTTTCATCTACAGTAATCCTCACACTTCCCAGCTATCCTTGCACTGGAAAAAATTCATGAGTTACTTGGGTATACTGTTGCCTTTCTCCATTTTTATTTTTATGAGCTTGTCTTTAAGCGCCAACTTCCTTTGGTCACTTCTTCTTTGGAACAAGTCTGTCAAAGCTTTCCACATCAAGAATGGAGAAGCTTTAACATGAATTCTGGACACTATGTGATCCTTCACACCTTCCAACAGAATCCTTCGACATTTTGCTATCTTCTTTTGCCATGCGTCAAGTGCAGCTACATCGCTAGAAGCAGGTTTTGGAATTTCTGCATCTATGAACTCCTTCAACCCATTATCATCCAGCACCACCGCCATCCTATCCTTCCATGCAATATAATTCGAGCTGCCCTCAAGGGCATACTTCAATCACAATCCGTTGAAAGACATTTCAATGAATGCTCAACTTTGACACCAAGAAAACACTGCAGCAAATTCGAATTCCACCAACACAAAACTCAACCGCTTCAATAATTGCAATTTGCTCTGGTCAATATCGCTTTGATACCATGTAGAAATTATATAAATTATGTGTTATATATCCAATATTATCTTGATCACGCACTATTTTACTTCATGCATACTTCATGCACAATACAGAATCTATTCCACTATTGATCATCACATGCGGAAATTAAATCAATTGCAATGCACACATGAAACCATAAAAATTCACACACATTAACACATCTGTTTAATGGGAAATCCTGAAGCTAAAAACCCCAACTATCTGTATATAATATATGTCATAGAGATCATGTAAAAATCCTCATACAAAGCTGATCATATCAAGCTCTCAGTACAATACAATCGCTACACACTAACCAGGCTAGATCTTGCAAATCCATGAACCGATCTCTGCCACCTACTAGCCTGCCTCTACTGTGAAATCCCTGCTGAATAATGGCTCTGAATGAACTCGAATCCACCAAGCTTGCACTATGCAATCCTCATTGTAATCCTCATTAGTCAAAATTGACAGTCACACTTTCTCTTTCACCTACCTCTCCACTGGTCTCCACTGAAACTGTCCATGCACTGTAGTTAACTGATGTATTCTTCAGTTGATTAATGATTTATTATTTAGTGAGTTAATTAACTAATTAGTTCACTCCACTCTCACTAGTGTATCAATCAGTTAGACTAGATACAACTAGCTCAACTGAGTCTAACTGAGTTAAACTGAATACAACTCCACCAACTACTTCTATAACTCCACCAAACTCTGTCACATGAGTTCTAACTGAAGTCCTCATGCATTAGTTCCAGTAAACCCTCAGGAATAGTGTAATTCCTTCTGTCAGCTGATGTGCCACATCTGTGCACTTAACTGAAGTGCTCCAAGAGAATAAGATAATGTTTAGAGTCCAAATATTATTAAGAGCTAATAATATTCGACATATCTATTTTTAGACTAGCAATCTAAAAATAGATTCTTCCCAATATGTCTAAAAATAGAAGTCCATCTATTTTTCCAACTTGACCAAGCATCCACAAATAGCATCCTGTAACTCATAGAATATGATCGACATGTCTAAAAATAGACATAGTCTAAATATATACTTTGCGCCAAAAATAGCCTGCGAGCCCACTTAGTGAAGGCAACTCTTTTCACTAAGCTCATCATCTTGTTGAATCTCAACATGTATCTCATGTCATAATTTTGGTCATAAAGCTGCTCAATGTGTTTCATACAAAACCATCATGACCAGAGAAGCAATAAAGCAAATACATGAGATTGTAATAAAGAAGAATACTTATAACAACTTTTCTCCTCTCCAGAATGAAATTGAATGTGCTTATTGCAATAGATTTAGCCATGAAGAATCTTAATGCAGAAGAAAACTTCATCCAAAAGAACATATACCTTCAAATTCCAAGGTATGGAGAAAGAAGGACTTACAGGTTGAAAGTTGTGGCATAGCTTTATTTGCATAAGGGGAAGAAAATCAATGGTACATTGATATTGGATGCTCAAAACACATGACAGGTGATAAAAGTAAACTCCTTTCATACAATGCTCTAGAGAAAGAAAATAATGTTACCTTTGCAAATGACTCTCCTGCTATCATTAAAGAAATTTTTTTTTTTTTTCTAAAAGAAAAGGTGAAAGATAACAATGCTATGTATGTGGATGGATTAAAGAATAACCTGTTAAGTGTGAGTCAAATGTGTGATCAAGGAAATGAAGTTGTCTTTAGTTCAAAATAATGTGTATTACGTGAACTTGACACAGGAAAAACAATAATAAAAGGAACTAGAACACCAAGAAATATGTATGTATTGAAAGGTGGCCAAGAACAATGCTACTTGGGTAAATCTTCAGAAAATTGGTTATGGCACAGAAGGTTGGGACATTTGAGCTTCTCTCAAATAACCAAATCCAGCAGAATCAAAGATGTTTGTGATCTTCCCAGCATCACTCTACCTGAAAGTACCATATGCCAATCATGCCAATTTGGTAAGCAAACCAGGGTGTAATTCAATGCTAAATAAGGATCAGCAAGTAAGCCTCTTGGACTTATACATACTGATCTATGTGGTCCTGTAAGGAAAAATTCACCTCGTGGAGAACAATATTATATTTTATTTATTGATGACTTCTCTAGAATGTGTTGGATTGGGTTACTAAAACATAAAGATGAAGCATTTGAAAATTTTAAGGTCTTCAAAGCTTTGGTTGAAAATGAATTAGATCTAAAAATCAAATGTCTTAGATCTGACTGAGGAGGAAAATATATATCAGATGAATTCTTTGATTTCTGTGAACATCATGGCATAAAAAGACAGTTTTATGTAGCTGGAGCCCCACAACAAAATGACATGGCAGAAAGGATGAATAGAACAGTTCAAAAAATGGCTCAGGCTATGCTTGATGAATCTGGAACTCTCGATACCTTTTGGGGAGAAGTAGCACATACTGCAGTAAATATTCTTAACAATGCTCATGTTCGAGTAAACAATGATAAAAATCCTTATGAACTTTGGTATGGAAATCTTCCCACAGTAAAGAATTTTTGAGTTTTTGGATTTAAATGTTTTATCAAGAACAATGATGAAAAACTTGGTAAGTTTGAACCTAGAGCAGATGAAGGAAGTAAAGCATATAAGTGTTACAATAAAAGACTTCGAAAGACTGTTGAATGTATTGACATTGTAATTGACGAGTCTCTCTCAGCTCCTAAAAGAGAAATAACAACAAAAAATGAAGATGATGATGATGTATATTTTCCCTCATCAAATAGAAACAATATAGAAGGTGAACCCAATGAAGCACCAGAAGAAGATCTATCTGAAATAGCTCCATCCAAGTATGTTCAAAAGGATCATCCAAAATCTCAAATTTTGGGAGAAAAGGGATCAGGTGTCCAAACAAAAAGAACTCTTGTAGGATCCCCTAACTATCTGGCATTCTTATCCATTATTGAACCACAGAATGTAAATCAAGCTAGTAAATATGAATGTTGGATTCAAACCATGGATGAATAACTTGATTAGATTGAAAATAATCATACTTGGGAATTGGTTCCAAGACCTCATGATAAAAATGTTATTGGAACAAAATGGATATTCAAAAATAAGTTAAATCAAAATGGAGATGTTATTAGAAACAAAGCTAGACTTTTTTGTAAAGGGTATGCTCAATAAGAAGGTATAGACTTTGAAGAAACATTTTCTCCTATAGCTAGACTTGAATCCATAAGAAATTTTCTTGCTTTTTCAATATTTCAACAATTCAAAGTTTATCAAATGGGTGTTAAAACTACTTTCCTCAATGGTGATCTAGAAGAACAAGTTTATATAGAACAACCAGAAGGATTCATTCTTGGAAATGATGAAAAAATTGTTTGCAAACTTAAAAATTCTTTATATGGTCTCAAACAAGCTCCTAGGGCATGGTAATATTGTCTTGACAAATATCTTCATCAACAAGGTTTTTCAAAGGGATCTGCTGACAATAGCTTATACACAAAAATTGAGAATGATAAACTATTCATTGTAGTTGTATATGTTGATGACATCATTTTTGGAAGTAATGAAGAGTCCATGAATCAGAAATTTGCTTATGTTATGCAACAAGAATTTGAAATGTCTTTACTTGGAAAACTAACATTTTTTCTTATCTTACAAGTGCAACAAGAAATGGATGGCATATTTTTATCACAAGAAAAATATCTTAAGAAAATTTGAAAGAAGTATGGGATGGAAGGTTGCAAACCTGTGAGTATGCCAATGGTAACTAGATGTAACCTTAGTTCTCATGATGATTCTCCCATGGTGAATCAACCAGAATATAGATCCATGATTGGAAGTCTTCTTTATCTAACCGGGACAAGACAAAACATTATGCATGTAGTTGGGATTGTTGAACGATTCCAAGCTAATCCAAAAGAGTCTCACCTTCAGGCTGTAAAAAGAATATTCAAATATCTACAAGGGAATCAAGAATTTTGTCTATGGTATCCAAAGAATGTTGATCTCACTGTTCATGCTTACACAGATGCAGATTGGGTTGGAAATGTTGATGATCGAAAAAGCACTAGTGGTGGTGCATTCTAATGGGGCCCCGATTAGTATATTGGTTCAGCAAGAAACAAATTTCTATTGCCTTATCTATATCAGAAGCGGAATATGTGGCTACTGCATCATGTTGCACACAACTCCTTTGGATGATGCAGACTCTACAAGACATTCAAATCAAATTTTCAGCTCCCATCTCCATTTTTTTTTATAATACAAGTGCCATTGGTGTATCAAAGAATATGGTCATGCATTCCAAGACCAAGCACATACCTATCAAGTATCACTTCCTATGTGAAAAAGTGCTTGAAAAATAGGTTAAATTAGAGTATGTTCCCTCCAAAGAACAAGTTGTTGATATATTTACTAAACCTCTTCCCAGGGAAGAATTCGAATATCTCAGAAAAAAGCTGGGAGTTGCCTCTGCCTCTCTGATCAAATCAGCTTAATTTTTAGAAATTTAAATTCATTATGTTGGTTTCATAAAGGAGAAACGTGTATATACACGAGTTTCTGTGCATAAAATCATGTATGGGTTTTTCTGACAGAAATTCTCTGCTTCAACATTCAGAATAAGTTGTGGTGCTATTGGGTAATCTTTGTTGTTGTTCCAGTATTCATCTTTCTATATCATTCTCTGATATTTATCTCCTTGTTGAAGATGCTTTGATGAATTGATTTTTAACAATGTTCAGGATGCACAAGCTTAGGGGGAGAACCTGCCTTGTTGAAAAGGATGCGTTGTTGGCATTCTAAGTGGTTTCTAATATATGATCTCTCTTGATATTTTTTGGTCCTGTTTATGAAAATTCATTTCTGTAATTTGATGCAAAAGGGAATGTTGATACTCATGATGTAAATTGTTATATTCAGTCATGTAAGGACTTGTTCAAATTTGTAAATCCACTTGGTTGGGTAGTTGAGTCAATTATGTAATTCCACTTGGTTGGATCATTGATGTAAGTATGATTCCTTGGTGATAGGAAAGGTCATACTCGGTTGAGTTATAGGGTCTGAAAAAAATCTATCTGGAGATTCAGCTTGACCTTAGGGGGAGCATGGTCAAAATAGTTCCCTTTTCCCTTGATTTCAAAGGAGGAGAGTATTTTGGGTGTTTGAATAATGGTTATGTTTAATGTATCTATTTTTTGTGGTGATCAAACACCTCATGGTTTCAATCAAGTCCAAAGGGGGAGATTGTTTCCAATATGATTCTTATGTCTTAATATGTTGTCCTTGATGGAAAATCTCTAGTAAAATATGGAGTATATGTCTTCTGGAGAAGCTCAGTAGTTTGTCAGAAGAAATGTGTAATTTCTAGCAGAATATTGGTTAGTTTTCATATTGCAGGTTCTATACATGGGTTTTTATAGGCCAAGTCACATATACACGCAGATAGGAACGATCCAAGTTGCGTATGAATTTTTCACTCTAAAAATGTGATACCAGGGGGCATTACCATGGTATTAGCCCACAGGATTGCTCGTTATGTCATCTATTTGATTCTTTCCAAGAATACCATCGGCAATTGTGTGGTTTTGACTCATGGTATTGGTAAAGGCTAAATATATATAAGGAGAAGAAGAACATAGTGCAAGGAGTGCATATGTAAGGGCTGTCACTAAATACTTCTCTCTGAAGTATATATGCATGGGATGAACTCTATTTTATTGATAAATCTAAATATATGATGCACCCTTGGATAAAATGATGGATCAGGATCTTTAGACCTGAAATGCCTATGTTCTTGCATGATCTATTAAAGATGTGATCAGATCTATGATCTGGCGCGTGTTTTCTGAAGTGAAGTGAATAAATCTGGGTAAGTTCTATAAATCTGATACATTCTTCAAAGTTAATATTTACAAATCTATACACTAGTTCGTCTTGGTAAAAGTGCACATATATGTGTCTTTGTCTCGGAAAAATCGCGTATGGAAGTCAGGGTTTCTGAAGCTTATTGTAGAGGTTTTTCTGTTCATTTCTACTGTAATTCTGTTGTCTGTCAATGAAGTCTTCATGTAGATCTGGGTTGCTTGAATGTTGTATATGATTCTAAGTTGATTATGTACAAATCTGATCAATGAATGAGTAAATATGTTCAATAATGTCTAACTGATCAAGGGTTCTGCAATACTGAAAACATATCTGACTGAAAGCCTCAGATCTAGTTCTGAGACTGACCATATTCTGGAATATCAGTATTCACATATTTATATGTGGGTTGGTGTGAAGGAAAGCGCGTATACATGTGGGTTCAGTAAAGTAAAGTAACATATGCCTTTTGAGATAATGAATGTTCAAGGTTGAATTTATTTTTGTATACTGATTCTGAAATCTGGTTATTATAGTGTTCTGATTACAGTGATCTCACTGTTCTGATTGATGTAATGGGTGAAGTTTATTGTTGTTGAAATTTATGAAGGGTTGTGTTGAAGCTGTGTGATCCATTGTGAAAATTGATGAAACGTGGTCTGCAGTGATTCTGAGGGTTGAAGCCTTTAGTATGGAAGTAGAAGCTTCCGACCAATATAAGATGGTGTTTTGATTAGGGGGTTGAAGCTCCCTTCTAGTAGTGGATGGTAAATGAGATTAGGGAGTTGTAGCTCCCTTCCAGTAGCAGTTGGAGAACGAGAGAAGGTTGCAGCCTTCTGTAGGTAGATGCCTGTGTACTGATATGAGTCTACATCAGTACAATATTGTAAGCAATTTTCAATATAATAAATATTGAAGACAGAGACAACAACAGTGGTGGTTTTCTCCCGAATTGGGTTTCCACCTTAAATCTTGGTGTTCATGTGTGATGCTCTTGTGTGATGATTTATTCTATTGTTATTGCACATATTTATTGCTTAACTAACAGAAACATAACTGATAAGCTGAGTTAAAGTTTGTTTTTGAAAGTTTTTCTAACAATAAAATTATATCAGTATACACAAGTTTCTGTTAGTATATGCACATGTATACGCAAGTTGGGTTCATTAAAGTCACATATGGAATTCAGTAAAGAAAAAGTAAAAGTTATTAGTAAGATCTAAATACTGATTCACCCCCCCTCTCAGTATTTTTCCGAACACTAACATGCCCCTCTCCTTCAAACAATTGTTGTCCTCAACGCTTGATTATTTATTGATGCTTCTATATAAAATTTTCATCCTCCCATGTGGAATATTCAACGGGAAAGTTCTTCCACTTACTGAGATACTCTGAAATTGATCGATTTCGCACTTGTTGAGTTCTTGTTTCTGTGACTCCTTCATAACTTATTTTGCTATGATGTTGATCTTCTTGTTGTTTCATTTGATTCCTGCACCAAAGTTAGATTTTATTTTGAGAGTTGGGCAACTTGTTGTTGATGCTTGAAGTGATCATCCACTACTTCATTATCCATATTATCTTTCATTTGATCCTTCAAATCATCCAACCTAGCCTTCACTTTTTCTTTTAAACCATCTATGTCATATTTTATTGATCTTTGTAAGATGAAAATTTGTTGCACTTCGTACCATAATTTTGATATCTCATACTGCAATTATTCCTCTTCATGCATCATAGTATAGCTTTCTGAGGGCTTTTTCTTGCTGGTTAGGAGCTTGATATTGAAACTTAATTATCTCTATGATTTCGGATCCTAAATATCTAAAATTAGGCTCTATAGTATCCCTCTGAATCTTCTTTCAAATGCCACATGTATGACCTGATTTGGATAATTCAAGACAAAGTAATTCCCAATCTCCCACAATGACCTAATTATAGATTTGTTTAGTAGAGCGAACTTGTACGACATGCCACGTGTCACTGTTTCCTCCTTCAGCTCTGAAATTGATATACAGGAAACTAAAATCTGTGTACTTATGGTCACTTTCTACATAATTCAAATCTAATGCTCATAGAGAGAGTTATGATGATTTTACCATGGTCACCTCTTTAAGATGAAATTTGGGAGCCTGAAAAAACCCTAACTTCCACAAATCATATCTCCCAAAATATTATGAACCAAGATTTGAAATTTTTACATGACGTTCCTCAGGATTCCATCTTCGGTCTGTAAAAATTTCCACTTCTGAACCTTCGTAGGAAAATAATTATAGCGAAAATTCCATGGTGACATGTTTGGAGTAGCAAAACCCTAGAATCGAAAGCTCTGATACCAAATGTTATGAAATAAGCTCCAAAAATAGAAGAAAAGAGAGACAAACGTCTTAGAAATAAGCCACTTCGAGAGGGAAACCTCGTTTATATTACGTAAATGAGCAATTCTTGGATGATACAAATGAAAAAACCTCCTTTCTATATATAGGAGTCCATGGGGTCAAAATATAATCCTAGCCGACCTAACAATAATAATGTAAGGGCACAATAATAACAATATGGGGGTTACAAGGGTACAACGATAACAATAAGGGGGGCTACACTAACATAATAAGGGACTACAGTAGTAATATAGGTACCTAACAGGCTAGATGAGTCCCATAAGTTCCCGTAGCACAACCCTTTGCATATGCCTGGCTCAATCTCAGGGAGGACTGCATCTGCTGGGGTCTCCCATGCCACCAGCGCAATTAACAACAATAGCCACAAGTATAATAACTACTTCCCCAGTTCCTGTACCTCGCAACCATTCTTGAGAAATTCTTCGCAAAAAAATTTCGACCAGTTATATAGAATCTCTTTTTCACATTTCCCCGCCAAAACAATGACGTGCGCAGGGACTATTTTTGGTCGAAATTTTCTCATTAGCTTGTAGCTGAGGACAAGGCTGCCCAGGCACACCACCGGGTCAGCAATGGTCTAGAAAAAAAATCCTCTCTTGTCCCTTCCCACCTTGAACTTGTTATTTACATCAGTTGCCACTTTTAGCTCATTTCTCTTCCTAAATCCCTTCATTGGATGGGGCCCCTTCTTGGGTAGGTTGGTGATCTGATGGATCACCGCGATGTCTATCAGAATTCTCCCCTGAACCCACTGGGATCCCTCATGAACTAAGGCCAACAGTTGGCACACACAAATTTTGGTGATGGGGTACCTTCCGAAATGTGGAATCCTTAGCAGGTTAAGGACTCCCACATTGTGCAGCTTGCACGCCCAAGGCATTGGCTAAACCTTTGGCACATCGTCATACAAAAACCGCTCCAAGTAATTATCTAGCGCAAGCTTAGGGAACATGGCTTCATTTTCTAAGTCATAATCATCAAACTTGATCTGCAGAATCTTGGCAAACTTTTTTCCAGCCAATGGCACGTCCTAAGGGATTAAGGGCATCTGTTGATATTCCCGGACTGTATCGATATTCCGCGGCTTGCGCATAGAGGGATTTCATGGCTTAACATAGGGTGGCTACCATGATATTGGTTCAACAAACATAGCTTCTTGTCTGGCACTCATCGGTCGCTTCAAAAAATAGCCGATGGGGGATCGATCCTTAGTGGCTTGTCGTAGTGACACTACATTCTGTGGAGAGGTGCACGGTTTAGAGGTAGCCCACTTGGAAATTTTCCCCTTTCCTTTTCCCTTTTCTAGCGTGGACACTACTTCTTCTACCTTTGGGATCATTTCTCTAACATCATCTGAATCCATCTCTGTTGAGGTAGTGAGGGGTGTAGAATGCTCCTCTGCAGGGATGGTGACCATCATTCTCGGGTGTAATATGAATTCAGGATTACTGATGTCAGATGGAGATTCACGGCCAGACATACATAACTCATAGACAGCAGGGTAGCATAAATTACAGACAATGACATAGTGCCAAATATTCAAACAACAAAGACTTGCGCCCACCTTTTTATAAGCCACCCATGGTAAAAATGGTTGGATTATCATTAATTTCCACTTAATCTCAAGAAAAAGATAAAAAAATCCTCCAATGTTGCCTCATTAAATGCGAGAAATCTGCTCCATCCAATCGTAATTTCACTTTTTCACCCATTTTCACTATTCTAATGGCTAGTTTCCTCTCCTGTGTGTCACCCCTGTGCTTCTCTCGCACCTGCTTACACCTATCCTATTTGTTGTGTGCACACCATTTGATTCTGTTGCTTTGGCCATATAGTCATTTAATCGACACTGGATTGTCTCTATATGGATTCACACGGCTTCCATTGAAGTACCCGAGAAGGTTCTCTCCATGCAGCGTGGCCAAGTGCATTGCACCACCATCAATGATCTCCTTCACAATATATGGCCCCAACCAATGCTTTCTGAACTTCCCTGGGTGGCTCTTTAACTGAATATCATATAGCAATACCAAGTCTTCCTCCTTGAACACCTTCTGCTTGCTCTACTGATCATGCCAAGATTTTTTGCGTGCCTTATGCACATGATGGTGGAAGTTAGCAATGAACCGATATTCTTCTAAGGAAACGAGTTGCACCAATCATTCCTCCATAATTTCAGGCTCGACCATATTAGTGAAATCTGCTATGCATAGGCTTGGGACAATATACTCCAATGGCATGATGGCTTCCTACCAATAGACCATCCTGAAAGGTGTTTTCTTGTCAACTTTTTGCATGTTGTCCTATAAGCCCATGGCATAGAAGGGATGTGGACGTCCCAATCATATCAGTTGGCATTACAGATCTTTGTGACTGTGTTCTCCGAGATCTTATTGAAAGCTTCTACTGTGACATTTTCTTGTGGGTGATAATGGGTACTATTCTTTTGATGGATCTGGAATTCCTCTGTCAGATATTCAATTGTTTCATTAAAAAAGTGCGTACCTCTATCACTCATCAAAATATTTGGGCATCCAAACCTGGTCAAAATGTGCTAAAAAATGAAGTGAGTAGTAGTATCCACAATATAGTCCTTAACAATCTTTTCTTATACCCATCTGGTTACATAATCAATTGCAGTAATGATATAACGCGCTCCAGTCTTCTTCCCAGGAGGGTTGATTGGTCCAAAAAAATATATAGCCCATTTATCAAATGCCTGCAAGGCCATCTACGGTTGCAGGGGCATTTCATCTCTGTGTGAAGGCTTCCCTGTCCTCTAACATGCATCATAGGCCTGACAGTACACCTATGCATCACTATGTAGTGTGGGCAACCATAACCCCACATGCAACACCTTCTGCACAGTGGCTTTCCCAGCATAGTGGCATCCTACCACTCCTCCATTAGCCTCAGCCAAGATATCCTGTCTTTCATGTTCCAACACATATCTCCTTAATAATTCATCTGCTCCTAGTTTATACAACTGACATGCAATCAAGATAAAATCCATTTTGCGTGCAACCAAATCCTTTTGTTGGACTGAATATTCCACATGCATTGTTCCCGTGGTCAGAAGATGAATAATATCAAAAAATTTCTCATCAACCACCTTGATAGTGAAGAAATACACATCAAGTAACCCCTCCCAAATATTGGTTGGTCCTTCCCCATTCTCAATTCATAATAGATGGTCAGGCCCAACATTCAGTCTTCTAGGCTTCACAATAATATTGAATTCATACTCTTGAAAAAGCAGCAACCTCTGTAGATATTCCCCCCCAACATAGTCTTATTGATGAGGTATTTCAAAGCAGGATGATCAGTGAACATTTTAAAATTCCCTCCTAGCAGATAGTGTCTGTATTTTTACATCACATATACCATGGCCCATCCTTCCCTTACCATAGTTGAATAGTTGTGCTCTGCGCTTGAGAGCTTCCTACTGGCAAAACCGACTGGGTGATCAATGTCTCCTTCTCCTGGCTGGGCTAAACAACCCCAAGTGCTATACCAGATGCATCCAAATGCACATGAAAAACCTTAGACCAGTCTGGGAATATAAAAATAGATGTAGTGACTATTTTTTCCTTTAGGAGCACAAAGCTCTTCTGACACTCATCATCCCAGAAAAATGCTACATATTTCTTTATGAACTTCTCCATTGGCATAGTGATCAGAGAATACCCTTTGATAAACTTCTTGTAATAACTAATGTGTCCTAGGATGGAGCACAGTTGTTTCTCATTAGTAGGAACTTCTAAGTTTATGATAACCACGATCTTGGTTGGGCCTACCATCAATCCTTGCTGACATACGATATTCCCTAACAAAATACCAAAAGGCATGCTAAATATGCACTTCTACAGGTGTCAAGTATCATGCGCAGGTTTGAAAAATGTTTATTTACCAATCCAAACACTGTCCAATCATCAAAATATACCTCCAATAATTTATGCATGAATTCCTTGAATACATCCACTACCACGTGTGAGAAGATTGTAGGTGCATTTTTCAATCTGAATGGCATGACAATATATTTGAAAGAAACCCATTCAGTCACGGTGAAATGTGGTCTTAATGCAGTCTTCTAGTGCAATTCTGATTTGATGATACCTCGAAAATACATCATGTTAGGGTCCCGTGATTTGGCCGATTGGCTAGCCAAATGACGATGTAACATCAAACCAAGCTTTGGAGCCCAAGGACCTAGCCTTCCTGGACTCAGAGAGGGCTCTCTCTATAAGTGCAAAAGATGTCGGTGTGTTTACTTGCGAGGTTCTGATATTAGGCTAGTTATGAAGTGTGTTTTTGGTTTTTTTAGTTTTTAAGTTTGTGAGGGATGAAACTGATCAAATACATAAACTGGATAACAAGATGTAGATAAATTGGGCTATGTGGTCAAACAGGTCAAGGAAGCTATGAAGTGATGATGTAAAGCTGCTGTAGGGCCGATTTGATTCACAATAGAAGGGATCTCTGGGCAAAATGGATTAAATGAACAATAAGTTGGTGAAAGACAAGGGATTTCAAGTGCAAACTAGTTAATAGCAGACATAAACATGTAATAGAAAGCCATTAATCATGCTAGGAATAACTATAAGCTAATCAATACATAGAAATCAAACATTCCAGCCATACATAGGGGTATAAGACCCTCTAACTTCGGGAAATGGCTATCAGACTTTGGGGAAAACACATGAGACAAACTAACAACTCATAAACTATGCCGGAACGCCTAAACATAGTCTCTTCTATATATGTAAAAGATGTCGGTGTGTTTACTTGCAGTGTTCTGATATTAGGCTAGTTATGAAGTATGTTTTTAGTTTTTTGGTTTTTTAAGTTTGTGAGGAATGAAACTGATCAAATACATAAACTGGATAACAAGATGTAGATAAATTGGGCTATGGGGTCAAACAGGTCAAGGAAGTTATGAAGTGATGATGTAAAGCTGCTGTAGGGCCGATTTGATTCACAGTAGAAGGGATCTCTGGGCAAAATGGATTAAATGGACAGTAAGTTGGTGAAAGACAAGGGATTTCAAGTGCAAACTAGTTAATAGCAGACATAAACATGTAATAGCAAGCCATTAATCATTCTAGGAATAACTATAAGCTAATCAATACATAGAAATCAAACATTCCAGCCATACATAGAGGTATAAGACCCTCTAACTTCGGGAAATGGCTATCAGACTTTGGGGAAAACACATGAGACAAACTAACAACTCATAAACTATGCCGGAACGCCTAAACATAATCTCTAAGTCATTGGGCACTTGGACAAATAAGTTTTCATAGTTTTAGGCAAAGGGCTAGATCGGGACTAGGCCTCCTTGGTTCAACAAAATGATCAACAAACCAGTCAAAGAGAAAGTTTTATGGACAGAACTATGGGCAGCTGATAGGTAGGTAGGGCAAACCATACATCCTACTCAACATACATGGAACTGATGAATAAAACTTAGCAACAATACCTTAGGTTACTAAAGAGCAGCTAAGAATTCTTTAGCATAACTAAGGGAGAAAGAAAACATCAAGCTATGAAGATTCAGGGATTTTGAGGTGCCTCCATGGGAATGTCTCAAAATCAATCTTTACTGATCTATAGCAGCAAGAAAAATGAAATATGAGTGAAAACTAGAAGACAAAACACATTAAGAAGCACTATACCATTCTACCATGTCAAAGAATCCATCAACAAGCCTTCAACATTCCTCAAAAGCATCCAAGAGGCAGTCCAAAAATCATAACTCAAGTGTATTCTTCAAAGCTCATATGACCAATGCATTAATTCTTCTCTCAAGTTCAGCCTCTGATTTACAATGAGAACCATGGGATAAATAGGCTAGAAGGAGGAAAACCTCATGGAGCAACTAGCTATCCCATTGGCCAAATCAAAATATCTAAACTTGTCCTTGAGGCTTTGCAAAGCCCAAGGCACAAAATATCTAATAAAATATCTAAAAAACTGCTAAAAACGGAAATTATATTGACTTTACATGATTTTCCCATGATAAAAATAGCCTAACGCACATTTGGGAAAAGCAGATTTTTGGAGTTCAAAAATTACAAAAATACTTCATATTTATGCTTGAAAAAGGTCCCCTGACTTGCTGGATGCAAATGGCAGCCTTCCCGATGTCGAAATGAGGCTCATGAGGGCTTGCTGGAAATATTTCTGTGTCTATTTTCCGGCGCAACTGGAACCAACTCAATCCGAGGTCCGGAAGTCATCCAAAACTGTACCTGTGTGAAAAAACCCAGAAAATAGCAGACTGCTGATATGGCGGGCAGAATGTGCAAAATGAGGGTGTTTTTCGCCAATTTGAGGGGGTGAATGATCTTCAAATGCCCTGAAAATCGCTGGAGACCTGCTCATGGAATTATGGCATCCATCGGTATCATCCTCCTCCCTTGACAAATCCTCGAACTGAAACGGCGCAATTATGAGTTTTTGACTAAAAACCCAAAAAATGCCGAAAAACAAAAAGTTGCCGAAATAGGCCCAAAATTGGCATGCATGACCCTCAAGGGTCCATAGCAACATGCTCCGAATCTGATGCCAAAATATCAAGGGCTGATATGTTTTTCTTCTCTTTCCGTGTCGGGCGCTCCTTAAAACTGTTGTTCTTGATCATCATCCTTATGCTGTTGCTCAAACTGCTGAGCTGCTGCTGTTCAGCACTATCCTCCTCTGGTTCCTGCTTCTGCTGATCTTCACCACTGTCATGTTGCTCCTGTTGTCTTGCTTTGGAGGCATTTTGACCTAACTATGCTTTGGAAGAAACCAACAGCCTTTTATGAACAATGCCCTGCTGGATTGAAAATGGCCACTATACTGTTTGGACAGATATGGACACTGTGGATTTGAATAAGATGCAACAATGTTTCTTTGAATAAGTCACCTCTGTACTTCTTAAAAACAGTCCTTCAACTCTGTATGCACTTCAGCCATGCAAACTTTTAACAATGGTACCATGTGTAAAAGATGGGATAACTTCTTTGTAGATTCCCTGTGTACTGTTTTGAACAATCACCCCTCTTGTGATTTGGTTAGGCCAACCTACACTGGTAATTGTGTTTTCAAAACAAAACTCAAATATTAAAACCCTGCTCTTCAGGTCATTCACCTTAAAAATACCTCTGTCAACAGATTTCTATAAAAGATAACATACAGTGGAAAAGAAAAGAGACTCTTTGGTTAGGTGATATATACTCACTTGTGTTTAGAAAACACCTTTCTTGTGAATTTTGAGAAATCAATCACCACCTTTGTACCTCTGGCTTCAATGTTAAACTCGATCATCAACAATGCTGCCTTCTAGAAAATGGCCCTATTCACCTTCAGAAAATCCCTGTTAACAAATCTTCAACATGATACGAAATGGTTTTTGTAAAGGCAGACCCAAGTTAGATGTAAAATCAATGTACATTGGTTTAAGAAACACACTCTCTGCTTGTGAGCTTAAAAAGGTCCACCAACACCTCTATACCCCTGCCTCCAATGTTTAAAGTTTCAACCATCAACAACTCTGCCCTTTAGAACGTGGCTCTGCACCTTTGGAAAAACTCTGTTCAACAATCTTTAGAATGATACAATGCAGTGCAATGAAAAAGCATACTTAGTTTAGGTGTAAAATCAATGCATAGCGCTTTGGGAAGACCATCTCTTTACTTGTGAATCTCAAAGGTCAACACTACACCTGTACCTCTGTCTTAATATTAAATGCAATTACCAAGAACTATGCCCTTTAGAAAATGGCCCTTTTCATTTGTAAAGTTTTAAGAAAACAAACACTGCTTTTGTACCTCTGCCTCCAAAGTTAGAATCCCATCAATGAAATCTGCCCTTCAGTGTACTAGTTATCCTTAGAGTCTCTTTGTCAATCAGCTTTTCAAAATGATATAATATGGTGAAAAAAAAAAAAGGGCAGACCTAGGTTAACAATACACAGTGCTTTATGAGGGACACTTTTTCTTGTGAAGTTAAAAGATCAAACATCACCTGTGTACCTCTGCCTTCAATGTCAAACTTTAACCATCAACAACCTCTGTCCTTCAACATGTTGTTCACCTTTGGAAACTCTTTGTTAACAAATTCACAGTGGGAGAATACAGTGAATGAAAGGCAGTCCGCTTAAGTAGTGTGCTGTGAGGAAATGCCAATGATTACTCTGTTTTATGAAGTCTTAGATGTCCACCAACATACCAAACTCCTTGCTCAAGGAGGCTTTCAACCATTTAACAACTCTGTCCTGTGCAAGTGTATCCTCTTCTCACTGTTTGTATATCAAGCAAATCACGAAACATATGTTAAGAATGTCAATCACACCGGTTTGGGGTGATAAATGACAGAGTTTTTTTAGAGGACCACAAGCCTTTAGGTTGAAACTGTGTGAGCTTTCCTTTCAAAGAAAGTATGTCATAATTCCTTCTACTGGTTGCATTTCACTGTTTTGACAATGTGGCAATGTGTGGAGGACTTGTGAGGACAGTTTCTCTCTTAAGACCAGAACCCTGCCTTTCTATTTAACAAAGTCTTCTTTTTAGTTTCAAAAATGTAAACCTCTGCCTTTCGATGCTTTGAAGTCCTAAGCAGGCTGTCCTCAAACTTAACACCCACCCTTCTTGTCGAAATTTACTGTTTCTCTGTGTATGCTATTTCACTTTAAACAAAATCATGCTCATTTGTAGCGTTACCTTTTAAATTTCGAGGACAAATCCTTTGGAGGAAGCTTGAAAAGCACCGGAATCTTCAGAAGCTGCGCGGCATTCTTTGTAGTCAGCCCGTCGCGCCCAAAACACCGTGGGTGGCCTGTCGGGTCGACTAGTCGGGCGGTCGGGCGGCCTGTACAGGCACGTCGCGCCACTGTACAGGCACGTCGCGCCGACAAAGGAGACAGTGTAAAAACCGTGCCAGGCACGTCGCGCCAAAACCCAGGCACGTCGCGCAAGTTTGCAGTTCATTTTGAGGGCCTTCCCGGTGTCGGAATTGGGCGCGAGATGGCTCGTTGGAAAGCTGTGGATGTCTACTTTCCAGAAAAACTTGAATTTTTTAATTTGGTGTCCATTTGATCCTTCAAAAATTTATTTTCCCAACACTGGTCAAAACTGGTGAATCCTGGTGCAGAAATGCATCGAGCTGTTTGTAGACCATTTTTGAATGCCTTCCCGGTGTCGGAATTGGGCGCGAGATGGCTCGTTGGAAAGATGTGGAAGTCTTCTTTCCAGAAAAACTTGAATTTTTTCATTTGGTGTCCATTTGAGCCTTCAAAAACTGACTGTCCCATCACTGGTCAAAAATGGTGTATGCTGGTGCAGAAAAACATAGCGTTGATTGAAGGCTACTTTTGGATGCCTTCCTTTTGTCGGAATTTGGCCTGAGATGGCTCATCGGAAAGATATGGAAGTATATTTTCCATAGAAACTTGAATTTTTTCATTTGGAGTCCAATTGAGCCTTCAAAAACTGACTGTCCCATCACTGGTCAAAAATGGTGTATCCTAGTGCAGAAGTTCTCCCGTGACATTGGTATTTTTCATGTTCCTCACAAACCATGATACCTGTGCAGAAACTGAAGGAGGTTTTTATTTTTGAACCTATGAGGGACAAAAACCTCTCTCAATTTTTTAAATTTCATCTCTGTTTGATCAGAAAATCATTTTGAAACAAACTGCCCGGGTGCTCCTTAACCCTAATTTCACTGTGGCAGAGGTATGATGATTTAACAGCCATGCAAATTTTACTATCCTTTGGTATTTGTTGAGATGAAATACTTGAGCCTATTTTTGAATGTTGGGGATGGCCTTTTGACAAATTCTTGGCTTCCTTTTGACCATGATGGTAGAGTTTGTTTTGAGATCAAGACCCCTTTTTAACTTGACACTAAAGTGTCTTTTCTGGATGCTTTATAGGTGATAAAGCTCACTGTAAAACTGATTTCATCTGCTAGGTGTCCTTCAAGCTTGTCTC
Source organism: Pinus albicaulis (assembly GCA_034641835.2). Classification (NCBI taxonomy): domain Eukaryota; kingdom Viridiplantae; phylum Streptophyta; class Pinopsida; order Pinales; family Pinaceae; genus Pinus; species Pinus albicaulis. The sequence goes on along the minus strand of CM076575.1, from coordinate 1,070,818,329 downwards.
CTGGCTGTGGGTGCTGACATTCAGTTGTATTTACCTGAACTGTTACTGTTCTCGGTCTATCAGAAGGGCCTTTTCTTCTAACAGCTTTTCCTTTATTCAAAATGTAACAGCATAGTGGTTTTGACCTGATTTCATAAGAAATTTGCTTCCTAGTGACAGTGGCCTATGGAATTGGCCTTCAATGATTTATAAAACCAGCTGATCTTCTTTCCATGCTTTTCAAAGTTTTCACAAACTGAGATCATACTTGTGGATAAGATGTCCTTTGAAACTTTTGACTGTTCCTTGCTTAGAGGAAGAAATGTCTCTTTTTGGGGCAGTGGCACTTAGATTTTGCCTTTGATGATTTCCAGAACCTGAAACATTGTGCCAAAACTCTTTTTGTACTTGATGAGCTTGTGTACCTGTTTGTAAGAGGCAAACTAGATCAAACACATTTTTGCTCTGGGTATTATGCCAAAATCTTGCCTGCAATGCAAATCTAATTAGGTGACAGGTTTTGCTTGACTGTAGATGCAAGTGCTAGGTCTCTTTGAGCTTTCTTCTTTGACTGTGGGTAAAAGAAAAAACAGGGGATGATGCATGAGAGTGAAACAAGGAGAGTTGCTCTTTATGTTTCTTGTGAAGGAGCTCTTCACTGCCTTATTGCACTGCTTTTTCTGAGGAGAACTGAAATGTCACCATCTGCCTTGGTCAACTTATGACAAGTTATTTGAAAGATAATCTCTGTGAGTATGGAGGTTAGCACCCTTTGAAAAACAATCACCTTTTCTTCTACCTGGACTTTTGCAATCCTTTAAGTCAATATTGGCCAGCGCCCTCTGCTTGTAGATGAAGGAGGCGCCCTAACCCTCTGCTTGTAAATGAAGGAGGTTCTTGGCCATGACAAATTACCAGTTTGCTGTGACAGTGGTATCCCTTTTTCCTGTGATTTTCATGCTGGAAAGAGATGTAAAGTCCAGATGAGTAGCTTTTTGTTTTGCAGACATATCTAAAGGCTCAAGTTACATTTAGAAGCAGCTGTTCCTCTAACTGTAGACTCAAACATTTACTCCATGAGATGAAATATATTTCCTGCCTTTGTAGAACCATAGAACACTGTGACAAACCTAATAGTCAGCTTGAGGTTGGGTTTTATGCAGTGCTGAGATCTAGGGGATATAAGTGGCGCGACTTAGGGCTGCTTGTCAATTTCATTTGCAAAGTAAGAGGTCAGTCATGGTAGGCCTGTAGCAGATGGAGGCTTTTTGGCTTTTTGATGATTGCCAAGGGTGAAATGTCTTAAAGCGCCACTTCCTAACATAGGGAAAACTTTTGAAACAGATGTGGATTGGCCTTTTAAAGGTGATGGGCAGATCAAGAAGGCTGAAGCTAGGTAGGCTTGTGACCATGAGGTTTTGACTTCGCCAGAGGTGGACTGAATAGATAGAAGGGCAAAAAAAGTTTTGGGAGGGTTTTCTGGATGACATATTGACATAAGGAAATCAGTTTCTAGAAAACTCAGCTGTAGATATAGTCATCACTAACATGTAAAAAATATTGATGGCTAACAGTGGCTCCATTTGGGGAGGGCATCTCCTCGTCAGGAGGTGTCCAGAATTCAGATCTTTGGCTTATGAAGACCAGTGCCTTATCCATTGGCACAAAATTTACCCTTCTCTTGATGTTATTTCTGAAAAGTGACAGCATGGTTAACATCAATGATACTTCTACCTACCCCACTATATTTCCTAACATTTTTTCTTCTCTTTGGCGCATTTGAACTAGCAGCCTTTAGACAATGCATATTTTTCTTTTTGCAAAATGAAACTATCTATTTCTACTCTTATATCTGCCGGGAGTTCAGATTAAGCTGATGAACTCCTTCATTTCTCTACCTAAAACTAGATCAACTGTCAAGATTAAGCAGTTTGACAGGATTTCATTCTCTAATCTACAACATGAAATTCAAAAATGATCAAATCAGGATTAGGCAGTCTGATTTTTCATGCATTTGCGGCATAGAAGACAAGCTGCACACAAATGTTATTCTGCAACAAAGGAAACTAGACAAGCGGGCTAAGATGTACAATGTATTTTTCATCCCTTGCTTCTCTCTTTGGTTCTGTTTTAGGCATGTGGAACCAGAATCTCTCCCTAATCTAAGCTCTGTGATAAGTCAATCTTACACAATGTTGACTATCTTGACACTCACTAACTTATCAGCAAATAAATTTAAACATGCTCAGCTATGATTAGGCTAGATAGCTGCACAAGACATTGAAGTACTAGTAGAGGCATTTAGACTTGCGCGCTTTCCGAAGGACTGTTTTTTTTGGAACATGGGGCTTTACCACTGCTTTTTAGAAACTGCCCTCTTTTTCTACTTTTCACTGTTTTTTGTATTTTCTGCTTTTTCACTTTCTCTTCAAACAAACTACAAATGAAAAAAGTGCTCACAAGGCTAAGTTTTAACTATCTACCTATCTTAATCTAAACTGTACACAACATACATTCATTTGGTGAACTCTTCTTTCCAATGTAACCAGTCAAGTAGATGATCAAATGGGTGATTCTGGTTTAGTTCTTTCATGATGTAGAAGTAATGAAAAGGCCACTCCCACTTGGTTTGTTTCTGGACAGTAGTGCTTAAGATTTTTCTCATTCTTGGCAGCAACTTGTTCATGATAAAACCCACTACTCTTTCAGACTTCTTAAGGAAAACAACAAATGGATCTTGGAATAATGCCTGATCTAGAGGTTTTGAGATATAGGATTCATTCAAGACTACTCTTTCAGACTTCTCAAGGAAAACAGCAGATGGATCTTGGAATAATGCCTAATCTAGAGGTTTTGATATACAGGATTCATTCAAGACTACTCTTTCTTCCACTTGGCTATATTTGGGACCCCCCTGGTAAAGAAACTCTTCTTCATGATCACCCGAACTGTTAGACTCATCATGTATTGCAGTGTAGTTTTCATTCCAAGCTGATGTGTTCTGATTAAGTGGACTGAAAACTGTGTGGAGGTTATTAGTTTGGTGAGCAGGGATAAAATGTGATAGTAAATTATCTTGAAAGGGTAGTGAGACAACTCTCATGTGTTTATCAGCCTCTTTTTCTTCATCTGCAATTTGTGACTCAATGGAACTTTGTGGTTGCAAATCTAGAGTTAAGGAAGATTCCGTGTCCAAAATGACTTCCTCAAATATTTCAGAAAAAGGCCTCTCATTTACAACATGCTCAAGAAATTCATCATCTTCCTCAAGCTCATCATCAAAGCTGAAACACTGTTGATCTCCAATTATGTGAATGTTATCTCTGATGGACTGAAGTGAAGTAGAGAAAAGAGTCTGAGACTCTTCACCTACTTCCAAACTTTCAAGGCTATCCTCATCAGTGTCATATATGACCTGTAATGCTTGCTCACTTTTCTCAAGTTTATGAAACCGAGCTTCCTCCCAAAAATCAAAAGCTGAGTGTTCTGCATAGTTAGTGTCTGTTTGGAAATCACAATCATCAACATATTGATCAAACCTTGGAGAATCATTAACAAAAGAAATGTCATCACCCATGCACATTGGACTATCAGATTGCTTTTCTTCAAATTGATCTACACATCTATTTTCTGATTTATGACATGCAAGATTAACAGGAGAAAGATTAGAAAAGTTGTGGTTATGTGAAGATTCAGAGGCTGTCTGTATGTTTATAAGTTGATCTATTTCCTCTTCAGTTAAAAAGGGAGGCATTTTCCTCTCTCCACAACAATCTTCTTTCTCTTGGGAAATCTGATTTAAAGGATGAATGTCTTTTTGGGCTTCACCTATGAGAGATGATGAATCATCACTCATGTCCTTAGAGAGATCCTGTGGGTTCTCTTTCATTTCTTGCTTGTTTTTATCTTCAACCAATTCTTTGTGATGTTGAGGATAGTTATCATGTAATTCATGAGTTTTTTCTGATAGATGTTCAGGGGGCCAATTTGCTTTTATGAACTCAAATGACTCACAGCATAAAGGTAGAGATCCTACAGGTTTTGCTTTATCTTCTATCTTAGATTTGAATTCCTCTTCAATCAGCTCTGCTTGATTTAGGTGAGAGTTAACTTGAGCAGGGTTTTCCTGAATAATTGCTGAGAGATCTTTAGGATGCAAATTTTCTTTCAAAGTTTGGAATGATTTAAAGCATAAGGGTATAGATCCTAAAGGTTTTGATTCTTCTTCCATTTCAGAATCTGTGATTTCAAAATGGCTGATAGTGTCTTTAGAGCATTCCTCTAGGTTCTTTATTAGGCCTAAACATTTGTCTTGACTTGAGTCAAAGGAATACAGGTTTTTGTAGGGTTGAGTTACTTCTAGTCTTAGGTTTTCCATGACTTCTTTAGGCATGAGGTTATGGGAGGCACCAGAATATAACATGGCATTATGTAATATCTTGTCCCGTATGTTTAGGCTTACGTAGGAAGGGGAAATAGATCCTTCTTGATATTGACCTTCTATTTTCGGGCCGGATAAGAGCTCGGGTTTGTTTTTAGTTAGATTTAAAGTATTTGCCTTGCTCCCTATGTCAAAAACTTTGAAAATTTGAGATCTATACCTATCTACAGTTATTAGCTCAGTAAGGGGTATGGTAATTTTTATTTCGGAAACTTCCCCTTCGAAACTAAAAGGAGTTTGTAGTTTGGGCAGATTTGTTTCAGCTTTTTCAGACATGAACTTTTCTATGCTCTTAATTTGTTGATTCTAGTTTGAGACCTTGTTTGACACAGTCACCTCGGGAGTCTTTGTGGAGGTACTAGGAGTATCCGATCTAAGACTTGTTTGAATAGCTTTATCTTTGTTTTGGTCAATTTTCTTAGCCATAATTTTGTTGCTATCCGTGGCTTTTTTAAGGATGGTGTCAGAGATTTTAGCAGTTTCAGGGCTACTCTTCTTGGAGTGGTCTTGGTTTTTTCTGCTTCTAAGGTTATACTGCCTATGAGCTTCTATAATGGCATTCTGAAAATCTATGGCAGGATCTTCGAGATCTTCATAGTCGGTTTCGTCCTGACTTGGGGAGCATAACTCTTACTCTTCTGCTGTGGGGTAAACCTTACTCTCGTTATCAGAACCTATGAGTTTCCAATGATTTTCATCAATGGGTGCGGTATCCTTATTCTTTTCATCAACATAATTCTCACTAAAGGATGGTCTGATCTGCTGATCATTTCCTCTTGGTTTATTTTGAGACTGACCTTTTCTAAAGCCTTGGTTCTGGTTTTGAGGGTTTGGTTGGTTGTCCCTAGGAGGCATTTTTTCACTCATTTTTTCCCACATCTTTGTCATGGATTTGACCAAGCCATCTATTCTAGGATCTAGGGAAGGAGATGAACTGGATACCTCATCTCTATATGGGACTTTTCTTTCTAATCTAGTCCTAGCTCTTTTTTCTACTAAATTGGCTTCTTGTTTTATGGCTACTTGTTGCATTTCCTCTAGGGTAGGGGGATCCTTGTCTCTCAGATGATATGTCATGTCTGGATCAAAACCCTCGGGGAATTTTGCCAAGACTAAACCAAGTGGGGGTTTGAAGTGAGGTGGGAGGGAGTTATATACACTGTTGAATCTGGTGCAGTAAGCTTGGACACTTTCCCCATTTTCCCGTTTTAGATTGTTATATTCTGACAGGATTTGAATGGGGTTTCTTCGGATCTCCCACCTATTTCTGAAAACTTGATGTAGTTCTAGGATATCCTGGATACTGTTTGGAGCTAAGCCTTTGAACCATGCTTTGGGTTCACCACCAAGACTTTGGGCAAATATTCTCATTCTGACAGTCTCGTCTTGTACCTCTAGGTATTCATAAGCATCAGTCATTCTACTTATATGCTGTTGAGGTGTGGTGGTGTCTTCTCCGGTAAAGTGTGGGATTTTGTCTTGATATTTATTTGGGAGAGGAGCCAAAGGCGGTGGCAACACCAAAGGTGCGTACCAGGCTGCCATGACTGGAGCTAATGGATGATGTACAAGATGAGGACTAGTAGGCTGAAATGAAGTGGTTTGAATAGTGGTGGTTTGACCAGGTGTGGCGGATGAACTTGGACTAGTGATCTGGTTTTGAGCAGATCTGGGATGATAGGAGCCAAATTGATAAAGAAGCTGGAAATCAGGAGGAGTGGTGGGTGAAGCTTCTCTAATAGGACTCTGTGGTGGGTTTAGGGGTTCAAGATCGTCAATGTCTATCCTACTATATGATTTGCTTCTGGGAAGAGTTTGTGATGACTCTAGTTCCAAAGGTGAATCTAGTAGGCTAGTGCGATGTTTAGGTACAGATCTTGTTCTACGGATGGATCTATCGGTAGCTAGATGATCAGTTTCGAAAGCTTGCCACAGAATCTTCTCTGGGTCATCTACTATGATAGGGGGATTTGGGTCTGGATGGGATCTGGTATTGATTCTTCGTGAAGCCAGATTTTAGATCCAGAGTCTAGAGAAAATGATATTGGTGAATGTTCTGGATGAGTGGGTTTTCTAAGGTTTTACTAGGGTGAAGGATGGTCAACAGTAACAGGATGGATTAGTGGAGTCGCCAGGTGGAACTGGGTTGCTTTTGTGAAGATAGCTATGGTCCACCACCAAGACTAATTTGAGAATGTTTTTGAATTTTCTGAGCTTATGTGCAGCCTATGGTTAGTTAAAGTATCCTAGACTTGTTTCAACACTTTTCTAGGGTGATGAGAACAAAAAGAGTTTACTCTAAAAAATGAGTCTATGGACTGCTTGCTTGTTTATGGTACCTAAGGACCAAAGAGTCTATAAGAGTTTGTTGGACTATTATGTACTCAGTGTCTTACCATCTCCCGCTATGTTAGTGAGTGATGGGAAAGGTCTATCGGATAGTAGCCTAGAGTTTAGTGAAATAGTAAGGCTTACTAGAAGTTAGTGGAGTCGCCAGGTGGAAAATCAGTTGTTTTGAGGTATATTTGTATGGTCCACCACCAATACTATCAAAAACCAATCTAAGGGAGTTTTTTGTGGTTTTTTCTGAGTTTTATGTAGTCCTGAGGTTTGGAATAATTTCCTATAACTGACTCATCATTTTGCTAGGATGGTGAGACAACTAGATTCTACTCTTCTAAGTTTGACTGAGATTTTGAGAGTTCCTAAGGGATACCTAGGATGTTTTGACTCAAAGTCCCACCGTGATCGCCATTATGTTAGTGAGCGGTGGGATAAGTCAATCAAACGGTATTCTTAAAAATAAGGGACTTCTAGAGTTCTAAGGTGTCCTTAGATTGTCACTAACTCAAGGTCCCACCGTGATCGCCATTATGTTAGGGTCCCGTGATTTGGCCGATTGGCTAGCCAAATGATGATGTAACATCAAACCAAGCTTTGGAGCCCAAGGACCTAGCCTTCCTGGACTCAGAGAGGGCTCTCTCTATAAGTGCAAAAGATGTCGGTGTGTTTACTTGCGATGTTCTGATATTAGGCTAGTTATGAAGTGTGTTTTTGGTTTTTTTTAGTTTTTAAGTTTGTGAGGGATGAAACTGATCAAATACATAAACTGGATGACAAGATGTAGATAAATTGGGCTATGGGGTCAAACAGATCAAGGAAGCTATGAAGTGATGATGTAAAGTTGCTGTAGGGCCGATTTGATTCACAGTAGAAGGGATCTCTGGGCAAAATGGATTAAATGAACAATAAGTTGGTGAAAGACAAGGGATTTCAAGTGCAAACTAGTTAATATCAGACATAAACATGTAATAGCAAGCCATTAATCATGCTAGGAATAACTATAAGCTAATCAATACATAGAAATCAAACATTCCAGCCATACATAGAGGTATAAGACCCTCTAACTTCGGGAAATGGCTATCAGACTTTGGGGAAAAACACATGAGACAAACTAACAACTCATAAACTATGCCGGAACGCCTAAACATAGTCTCTAAGTCATTGGGTACTTGGACAAATAAGTTTTCATAGTTTTAGGCAAAGGGCTAGATCGGGACTAGGCCTCCTTGGTTCAACAAAATGATAAACAAATCAGTCAAAGAGAAAGTTTTATGGACAGAACTATGGGCAGCTGATAGGTAGGTAGGGCAAACCATACATCCTACTCAACATACATGGAACTGATGAATAAAACTTAGCAACAATACCTTAGGTTACTAAAGAGCAACTAAGAATTCTTTAGCATAACTAAGGGAGAAGAAAACATCAAGCTATGAAGATTCAGGGATTTTGAGGTGCCTCCATGGGCATGTCTCAAAATAAATCTTTACTGATCTATAGCAGCAAGAAAAATGAATTATGAGTGAAAACTAGAAGACAAAACACATTAAGAAGCACTATACCATTCTACCATGTCAAGGAATCCATCAACAAGCCTTCAACATTCCTCAAAAGCATCCAAGAGGCGGTCCAAAAATCATAACTCAAGTGTATTCTTCAAAGCTCATATGACCAATGCATTAATTCTTCTCTCAAGTTCAGCCTCTGATTTACAATGAGAACCATGGAATAAATAGGCTTGAGGAAGGAAAACCTCATGGAGCAACTAGCTATCCCATTGGCCAAGTCAAAATATCTAAACTTGTCCTTGAGGCTTTGCAAAGCCCAAGGCAAAAAATATCCCATAAAATATCTAAAAAACTGCTAAAAACGGAAATTATATTGACTTTACATGATTTTCCCATGATAAAAATAGCTTAACGCACATTTGGGAAAAGCAGATTTTTGGAGTTCAAAAATTACAAAAAATACTTCATATTTATGCCTGAAAAAGGTCACGACTTCTTGGATGCAAATGACGCTACGATGTGAAGCTAGAGGATCATGAGGAGCTTCTTGAAGCTTTGCATTGTCTATTTTCAGAAGTAGCAGAAACAACTTAATCAAAGTCATTCATCCAAAGCGTACACAGCAATGAAAAAACCCGAGAAAAATATGAATTCTTGATATGGCGACGAAATGTGCAAAATGAGGGTGTTTTTCGCCAATTTGAGGGGGCGAATGATATTCAAATGCCCTGAAAATCGCTGGAGACCTGCTCATGGAATTATGGCATCCATCGGTGTCATTCTCTTCCCTTGACGACTCATCAAACTGAAATGGAGAATTTATGAGTTTTTGGCCAAAAACCCAAAAAATGCCAAAAAACAAAAAGTTGACGAAATAGGCCCAAAATTGGCATGCATGACCCTCAAGGGTCCATAGCAACATGCTCCGAGTCTGATGCCAAAATATCAAGGGCTGATATGTCTTTCTTCTCTTTTCGTGTCGGGCGCTCCTTAAAACTGTTGTTCTTGATCATCATCCTTATGCTGTTGCTCAAACTGCTGAGTTGCTGCTGTTCAGCACTATCCTCCTCTGGTTCCTGCTTCTGCTGATCTTCACCACTGTCATGTTGCTCCTGTTGTCTTGCTTTGGAGGCATTTTGACCTAACTATGCTTTGGAAGAAACCAACTGCCTTTACTATATGAAAAATACTCTGCTGGATTGAAACTGGCCACTACACTGTTTGGATAGTTTAGACAATGTGGTTTTGAATAAAATGTAACAATGCTTCTTTGAATAAGCCACCTCTGCACTTCTTAAAAACAGTCCTTCAATTCTGGATACACTTCAGCTATGTAACCCTTTTAACAATGGTACCATGTGTAAAAGATGGGGTAACTGCTTTGTAGATTCCCTGTGCACAGTTTTGAACAATCACCCCTCTTGTGACTTTGTTAGAGGCCAACCTACACTGTTATTTGTGTTTTCAAAACAAAACTCAAATATAATAACCCTGCTCTTCAGGTCATTCACCTTGAAAAATACCTCTGTCAACAGATTTCTGTAGAGACCATACAGTGGAAAGAAAGGAGACCTTTTGGTTAGGTGAAATATTAGCCCTCTGTGTTTAGGAAAACACCTTTCACTTGTGAATTTTGAGAAATCAATCACCACCTTTGTGCTTCTGGCTTCAATGTTTAAAGTCTCAAACACCAACAACTCTGCCCTTTAGAATGTGGCTCTGTTCACCTTCAGAAAACCCTGTTAACAAATCTTCAACATGATACAATATGGTTTCGGTAAAGGCAGACCCAAGTTAGATGTATAACCAATGCATAGTGGTTTAAGAAACACACTCTCTGCTTGTGAGTTTAAAAAGTCCGCCAACACCTCTATACCCCTGCCTCCAATGTTTAACTTCTTATTAACAAACTCTGCCTTTTAAATGTGCTGTCACCTTGGGAAACTCTCTGTCCACAATCTTCAGAATGATACAATGTAGTGCAATGAAAAAGCAGACTTAGTTTAGGTGTAAAATCAATGCATAGTGCTTTAGGAAGACCAGCTCTTTACTTGTGAATCTCAAAGGTCAACACTACACCTGTACCTTTCTGAATATTAAATGTAATTACCAAGAACTCTACCCTTTAGAAAATGGCCCTTTTCATTTGTGAAGTTTTAAGAAAACAAACACTGCTTTTGTACCTCTGCCTCCAAAGTTAGAAACCCATCACTGAAATCTGCCCTTCAGTGTACTATTTATCCTTAGAGTCTCTTTGTCAATCAGCTTTTCAAAATGATATAATATGGTGAAAAAGAGGGCAGATTTATGAGGGACACTTTTTCTTGTGAAGTTAAAAGATCAAACATCACCTGTGTACCTCTGCCTTCAATGTCAAACTTTAACCATCAACAACCTCTGTCCTTCAACATGCTGTTCACCTTTGGAAACTCTTTGTTAACAAATTTACAGTGGGAGAATACAGTGAATGAAAGGTAGTCCGCTTAAGTAGTGTGCTGTGAGGAAATGCCAATGATTACTCTGTTTTATGAAGTCTTAGATGTCCACCAACATACCAAACTCCTTGCTCAAGGAGGCTTTCAACCATTTAACAACTCTGTCCTGTGCAAGTGTATCCTCTTCTCACTGTTTGTATATCAAGAAAATCACCACACATATGTTAAGAATGTCAATCACACAGGTTTGGGGTGATAAATGACAGAGTTTTTTTAGAGGACCACAAGCCTTTAGGTTGAAACTGTGTGAGCTTTCCTTTCAAAGAAAGTATGTCATAATTCCTTCTACTGGTTGCATTTCACTGTTTTGACAATGTGGCAATGTGTGGAGGACTGTGAGGACAGTTTCTCTCTTAAGACCAGAACCCTGCCTTTCTATTTAACAAAGTCTTCTTTGTAGTTTCAAAAATGTAAACCTCTGCCTTTCGATGCTTTGAAGTCCTAAGCAGGCTGTCCTCAAACTTAACACCCACCCTTCTTGTCGAAATTTACTGTTTCTCTGTGTATGCTATTTCACTTTAAACAAAATCATGCTCATTTGTAGCGTTACCTTTTAAATTTCGAAGACAAATCCTTTGGAGGAAGCTTGAAAAGCACTGGAATCTTCAGAAGCTGCGCGGCATTCTTTGTAGTCAGCCCGTCGCGCCCAAAACACCGTGGGTGGCCTGTCGGGTTGACTAGTCGGGCGGTCGGGCGGCCTGTACAGGCACGTCGCGCCACTGTACAGGCACGTCGCGCCGACAAAGGAGACAGTGTAAAAACCGTGCCAGGCACGTCGCACAAGTTTGCAGTTCATTTTGAGGGCCTTCCCGGTGTCGGAATGGGGCGCGAGATGGCTCGTTGGAAAGCTGTGGAAGTATAATTTCCAGAACAACTTGAATTTTGTCATTTGGTGTCCATTTGATCCTTCAAAAATTGATTTTCCCAACACTGGTCAAAACTGGTAAATCCTGGTGCAGAAATGCATCGAGCTGTTTGTAGACCATTTTTGAATGCCTTCCCGGTGTCGGAATTGGGCGCGAGATGGCTCGTTGGAAAGATGTGGAAGTCTTATTTCCAGAAAAACTTTAATTTTTTCATTTGGTGTCCATTTGAGCCTTCAAAAACTGACTGTCCCATCACTGGTCAAAAATGGTGTATGCTGGTGCAGAAAAACATAGCGTTGATTGCAGGCTACTTTTGGATGCCTTCCTTTTGTCGGAATTTGGCCTGAGATGGCTCATCGGAAAGCTATGGAAGTTTATTTTCCATAGAAACTTTAATTTTTTCATTTGGAGTCCAATTGATCCTTCAAAAACGGACTGTCCCATCACTGGTCAAAAATGGTGTATCCTAGTGCAGAAGTTCTCCCGTGACATTGGTATTTTTCATGTTCCTCACAAACCATGATACCTGTGCAGAAACTGAAGGAGGTTTTTATTTTTGAACCTATTAGGGACAAAAACCTCTCTCAATTTTGTAAATTTCATCTCTGTTTGATCAGAAAATAATTTTGAAACAAACTGCCCGGGTGCTCCTTAACCCTAATTTCACTTCTTCATGAAGTATGATGGTAGTGTACTTGACCATTATAATTTTACTATCCTTTGGTATTTGTTGAGATAAAATATACTTGAGCCTCTTTTTGAATGGGGATGGCCATTTTGACCATTCTTAGCTTCCTTTGACATGATGAGAGTTTGTTTTGAGATCAGAACCCCTTTTTAACCAAACACTAAAGTGTCTTGCGGATCTTTATAGGTGATAGAAACTCCTTGTAAAACTTGATTTCATCGCAGGTGTCCTTCAAGCTTGTCTCCTGGCTGTGGGTGCTGACATTCAGTTGTATTTGCCTGAGCTGTTACTGTTCTCGGTCTATCAGAAGGGCCTTTTCTTCTAACAGCTTTTCCTTTATTCAAAATGTAACAACATAGTGGTTTTGACCTGATTTCATAAGGGATTTGCTTTCCTAGTGACAGTGGCCTATGGAATTGGCCTTCAATGATTTATAAAACCAGCTGATCTTCTTTCCATGCTTTTCAAAGTTTTCACAAACTAAGATCATACTTGTGGATAAGATGTCCTTTGAAACTTTTGACTGTTCCTTGCTTAGAGGAAGAAATGTCTCTTTTTGGGGCAGTGGCACTTATATTTTGCCTTTGATGATTTCCAGAACCGGAAACACTGTGCCAAAACTCTTTTTGTACTTGATGAGCTTGTGTACCTGTTTGTAAGAGGAAAACTAGATCAAACACATTTCTGCTCTGGGTATTATGCCAAAATCTTGCCTGCAATGCAAATCTAATTAGGTGACAGGTTTTGCTTGACTGTAGATGCAAGTGCTAGGTCTCTTTGAGCTTTCTTCTTTGACTGTGGGTAAAAGAAAAAATAGGGGATGATGCATGAGAGTGAAACAAGGAGAGATGCTCTTTATGTTTCTTGTGAAGGAGCTCTTCACTGCCTTATTGCACTGCTTTTTCTGAGGAGAACTGAAATGTCACCATCTGCCTTGGTCAACTTATGACAAGTTATTTGAAAGATAATCTCTGTGAGTATGGAGGTTAGCACCCTTTGAAAAACAATCACCTTTTCTTCTGCCTGGACTTTTGAAATCCTTTAAGTCAATATTGGCCAGCGCCCTCTGCTTGTAGATGAAGGAGGCGCCCTAACCCTCTGCTTGTAAATGAAGGAGGTTATTGGCCATGACAAATTACCAGTTTGCTGTGACAGTGGTATACCTTTTTCCTGTAATTTTCATGCTGGAAAGAGCTGTAAAGTCCAGATGAGTAGCTTTCTGTTTTGCAGACATATCTAAAGGCTCAAGTTACATTTAGAAGCAGCTGTTCCTCTAACTGTAGACTCAAACATTTACTCCATGAGATGGAATACATTTCCGCCTTTCAGAGAACCATGCAACACCGTGACAAACCCAGCGAGCCACTGAGGGCCGGGTTTTTATTTAGATCTGTGGGACATAAGTGGCGCAACTTAGGGTCGCTTGTCAATTTCATTTTGAAAGCAAGAGGCCGGTCATAGTAGGCTCGTAGCAAAGATGGAGGCTTTTGCTTTTTGATGATTGCCAAGGGTGAAATGTTCAGCGCCACTTCCCAACACAGGGAGACTTTTGAACATGTGGTCATTTTTAAAGGTGATGGCGATCGTATAGCTTTTGTTGTAGGCTTGTAACGCAGGTTTTTGACTTCATTAGTAGGTAATCGAATAGGGATAGAAGGGCAAAAAAAGTTTTGGAGGGTTTTCTCGATGACATATTACAAGGAAATCGGGCTTAGAAAACTCACTGTAGATATAGTCATCACTAACATGTAAAAAAATACGTGGCTAACAGCAGGTCGGCACAACCATTCTTCACATAGATGCTTAGGACACAAGCCTCCTGCAAGAACCAAGATTCATCTTGGATGGATCGCTTCTTGGCAATGGGCATCAGCAGCCAAGAAGATGTTTGCGACACATGTTAGAACTTGTTCACGGATATTGAGCAAACTTGCAGTTGAGTTTTCGCCATCATCTCACCTTGTCCCTGACAGGGGGAAAATGGTGGTCATGTACAAGCTTTGACGTAAAATCAAGCGAGCCTGAGCCACAATCTCTCATTCCATGTTCAGAGTTGTAGCCAGCAGTTCAAGCGAGCCTGAGCCACAATTCGTCATTAAAGTTCGGAGATGTAGCCGAGAGACACGGATGCCCATGAGCATGCCTTCGGTTGGTGGATAACCTAAAACCATCATCTTTGGTTGGTGGATAACCTAAAACCATCATTTTCGGTTGGTGGATAACCTAAAACCATCATCTTTGGTTGGTGGATAACCCTAAACCATCATTTTCGGTTGGTGGATAACCTAAAACCATCATTTTCGGTTGGTGGACAACCTAAAACCACCACAGGTAGTAGACCTCCCTTCTTTTAGGTCGAAGGTCTCCCTTTTTTATGAGGGACAATTCCTCTAGCAGAAGCCTTCAGCTTCTTGCCAGTTTTGGAAGAGTTCCGGGAACTATAACAAGTTTTGCGTTCCAGTGTTTGTGGTCATCCTAAAACCACCTCTTTTTCCAACATTTCAGAGAGTTGATTCAGCCAAGTGCTGACATGTATACTTTGCATATTGGTATTACAACTCTTTTCTTGGACTCACACATACCCCTTCGGATTAAGGGGGGATGTTGGAACACCTAATCCTACATGGGTAGGTGTGGAATGCGAAAAGTCACAATGGAGTCCAAGTGACCTTGGAATGTGAAACCAAGAGTCACACCATTGTACTATAAATGTACATCTTTGTATAATGGAAAATAAGAAAGCCTCACGCTTATCCTTCATTTTGTTGAGTCTATTGTGTGTGTGTTTTATCTTCCTCATACACCATGTGTGTGCTTCAACATGGTGTTTAACATTGAAGAACAAAATACACAGAAGTATACGCGGGTTGGTGTGCAGGAAAGCGCGTATGTACGCAGCTTCAGTAAAGAAAAGTAGCATATGATATTTGATTCAATGAATGTTCAGGGTTGATTTTACATCTACATATCTATTCTGAAGTCTGGGTTATCTCTGATATTCTGGTTACAGTGGTCACACTGTTCTGTTTGAAGTATTGGACAGAGTATGTTTGTTGAAGGGTTGTGTTGAAGCTGTTGGATCCAGTGTGAAAATTGATGAAACGTGATCTGTAGAGGTGCTGAGGGTCGAAGCCTTTAGTGAGGGGGTTGTAGCTCCCTTCCAGTGGTAGTTGGTAAATGAGAGCAGGGGGTAGTAGCTCCCTTCCAGGAGAGGTTGGTAAATGAGTGCAAGGGGTTGTAGCTCCCTTCCAGGAGAGGCTGGTAAATGAGAGAAGGTTGTAGCCTTCGGCAGGTGAGTACCTGCGTGCTGGTATGAGTCTGCGCTAGTACATGGTTGTAAGATGTTTTCTTTATAATAAATATTGAAGACTGAGATGACGGAAGCAGTGGTTTTCTCCCGAATTGGGTTTCCACCTTAAATCCTGGTGTTCAGGTGTGTTGATTATGTGTGATGATTTATTCTGTTCTTACTGCACATATTTACTACTTAATAAACACCTAATGAATGAATGATGCAATGATCTAAGTATAGTATTATCTGCATAACGAGATCTCTGGTAATACGCAATTTTCATTAAGGATATCCGCGTTTATACGCGACTTGGGTTCAGTAAAGTAGCGTATGGGTTTTAGAGAAAGAAAAAGTAAAAGGTTTTTCAGTCTGCACTAAATACTGATTCACCCCCACCTCTCAGTATTTTTCCCAACAGAATGAAGTACAATCCCTTAAGAGGCCTCTCAAGAAGGGAGAAGGATTCCTAAACAGGAAATCCCTTGTGCTAAATAGCACAACCATCTCAGTTAAACAATTGAAGAGAGAAAATAGTCATGCAGACCAAATTCTATATTCAATAACATATCCATACTATGGTTTCCTTGTCCTCCCTTTATACAAATTAAGCCTCCTTGCCTTGGCCCCCACACATTAGGGTTTCCTCCACCAAATGATCTCTTCCCCTTTCACACTGCGTTGCCTTTCAAAGTGATCCACTCCCTCTATGGCAGCGCTATTGAATTGGTCAAAATTGACCTTGTCCTCTTGCATTTGCCCCTTTTCACAATTTAGGGTGAAAAATGTAGCTACTCTGATGAAACCTTTCATACTATGAGGGATTTTATTTCTACTCATGGGCCTCCTTACCCATATATTCACCTCCTAGATGATACAAGCAAAATTAATGTTCCAATTATCTTCATGCTAGTTTTGGGAACATTACATTCCTCCCCTCCCAAATTTTGTTTTTCCTCAAGAAACTGCAAGGATAGAACTAAAGAGCCTTCTTGAGGCATGTGGGCTGAAATGAATTGGGATATGCCTTCCCCATATGAATCTCCCATCCCCAAGCAATCATCCATACAAAATGAGTTACCCTCCAACATGGCAACTTTTGAAAGTCTTCCTCCACCTTTGGCTCATGCGAAGTAGGTGGGCTGAAAATCTGATCATGGTAGACAAGTTAGTATACCCCACACTGTCCTTCTCTCCACTCATGATAAGTGTAGAGTATGTGCTGACCTTCGGCTACAAAATTATTTCCCTCAAGTGGAAAAATGAAGAAAAATCCTCCAAGGATATCCTCTCCAACATTGAATAACAAGCTAGCCCAAAGCATCTCATCCATGATGAATAAGACATTATCATCATAGGGTATCCAAATGAGAAGTTTTTTGAAGGTTTTACATGATTCTGCATGATACAAATAATGTCTCAAGTGGACACAGTGCAGTCTCTCCCACTGCAACTTCAGAAAATAGCATGGCAAGTGATGTTTTCACAAATGGCTAGTTGTGTGAATCATCACATCTACTAGTGAATAGTAAATGGGTGAATGTATCAACTAAGCATACAAGAAATAATCAAACACTTGCCCATGGTCATACAAAGGATGGTTGTCTCCATCATAATAGTTGGAAAAATTTTGTTTATGGGGCTCAACAATAAACTTGCCCTCTTGTGGAACAATGCACTGTATGATAATGGTAAGAAGATGAAAATGTTGTGTTACATAATCAATAGATGCAGATACATTCTCACCATGTGTTGAAAGTAAATTGATGCATGAATACATGAATAATTCCATGCTCTAAAAGAATAGTGCTGTTGGCCTATGCAAATAGGCTCCTGCCAATCCATAGCTCAATTATTTGACATGATTATTATCAAAGACTCCTCCAATAATGTTGCTGCAATTTGGAAATCCCTCCCAAAATGGAAGTACTTCCTGTTCATATAAGGTCAAGGAGTAGCCCCTTTGCACTATGATAGTTCCATCTCCTACTCTTGCAACATCATACAATATGTGAGAGAAAATATACCCCTACTCTCCCAAGAAAAACCAAAGCAGCAAAATATTTTACTGCCTCCTCATACTTTCATCATACAAATCATGTGATAAAAACATAATGAATGATATGAAGATCACATCAACACCATGCATCCATATTATTTTCTACTCAATGATTCAATCATCCTACCACATATTCTCCATCCTCATACCCTTAGGAAGAGTGTATGCCAAGTGATGGCCAAACTCCTTCAAGAGTAACCAGTGCAGCCAAGCCTCCTACTGCCCGGTGTCATAGATCTTCAATTGGCTTACTAGCCTCTTGCACTTCATCCACATCCACTCAATAATTTTTGGATGTCTCCTTCCATCCTCCATCTTGATACTCCTCCCATGAGGGCTATCATCCTCCCAAATCAGATTTATGTCTTCACATTTCATGGAGTATTGAAATTCAATCTTCTCAAGGATCAAGTTGATCCCATAAGGACCCAAATAGGTGGTAGGAAAAAACCTCCCATCATGATGTGTAGCACTCAAGAAGTGTCCAACACAAGCACGAGAGATGTTATCCATCCTAATATGTCCCCCATCATCTATATTCTCCTCCTTGAATCCATAAAGATCCAAGTGTTAGAAGGGAAGGACCTCCTCAAACTGTTGAAGAATTTTGCACTCCATGATGTGTTGAAGTGCACCTCCAATAAAATCTCTCCATGAGATCTCCTCCTCATGCATGGCCTTCAAAAACCAAAGAGCCCTTGGTTTTGCTACAAGTAGAATTATCTCTTTGAGCTGTGGCATGCTCATTGAGAGAGTGTCATCTAGAGAGGAGAAAGATTTTCTTATCTCCAGATGTCTACTCCTTCTTACTGCTTCCTTCATGGCTTCCTAAATGAAGCTGCCATTTGAATGCTCCCATGAGGAATGGTTCCTCTTTTCTACATCACTTCTTTTGTACAGCGTAGTGCAATTCTACTGCTCTAAATCAATAGTATGCAATGATGTGGACCCATCCATAATTTTTGTTGAAATGATAAGAGATGGAAATTTAAGCATATCTTGGTGAAATTTGGAAGCTCCTTGCAGGGCTGCAAGAGTTTCCTCCTCATATGTGTTGGCTTCCCAAATTGTTGAATATGAAGGCTGCTCCTCCATGGTCACAATAGCGCTGGTACATGCCTCTTCAACTGGTGGTGATGGCTCTTCCCTCATTTTGCCAAATATTATGATCATCCTTTGGGAAAATTTAGCAAGAGTAGATACCCTTGCATGGTTCCAATGGCTGAACCACCAAGTATTTGCTTCACCTTCAAGGTGCAGTGCTGCAATTTCTACAACCTTTCTATCTACTAAAGGATGTAGTAGGAAGAAAGCCTCTAGCTTCATCACCCAAGCCTCTACTGCACATGTGAGTGATCCATCAAAGGTGGACAATAGAAATCTATTGCCTCTCATCATCCCATAGCTATGGGGTCTTCTTTCTTCTTCCAGCTAAATAAATTGTGGTAAAGCTAGAGTCTCCTTGAAGGCTCTAGGTTTATCTTTTTATTCAACAAGGTAATCACTTAGAATTTCAGATTCCAAGTGTTCTTCATGCTTCATGTCTTCTTCTCTTTGAGAATAGGAAGTGCATGGTCCTTCCTCTTCTCCTTCTTCCATCTTCTTGACCTCCTTGGAGAGGTCCTCTTTGGATATGAAAATTGATGAGAGCAAGCTCATTTTCATCATAATCTTGATCTCTTCGATCTTCTTATGGCTGAAACTCACAGGTTGAGCCAAAGATCATGCTCCGATACCACTGTAATATCCCAAAATAGGGAATTTATACAACAATAAGAATATCTTAAGATATTCTAAAGTTGGAGATCCAGCCATATGTAAAAAAAATAAGGGAGTAGCAGTGATACATTAACACAGAGAATTCCAGAAGATCCAAATAGCCATCATATTCGATCATATGTAATATCCCAAAATAGGGGATTTCTACACTATTTGGAATATCTTAAGATATTCCAAATGTGGAGCACGGCAATATGTAAAACATACCCATTGAGTAGCAGTGATACATTAACTTCAAAAAATACAATAAGATCTCATAGCCATCTTATTAATGTTATAGCAGCAATAAGTGTACAAGATCTCGAGGAAATGATCACTCAAGCTTAGGAAAATCCACCATCAAAGGCACATGTACAAGAATCATGAAATGAACTGCTACATATGATAAAACCAAGCCATGACTACGCAGTTTATAAGAGGAACTGCTGCAGAAATAATGTCAATACATGGATATGAAATTTTATAGCTCAAATAAGTGGGGGGAGAAAAGCTCTCAACCCCTGAAAACAATAATACAACAATCCTTAAAAGGATTGGCTGAAATATGCACAAAATGGAAAATCTGCAGAAATGCTGGAGTTGCTGGGTAGCAGCTGCAAATAAAAACTAGAAATGGATGGAGATAGATGAAGATGCTCCAACTGATGTCTGAATCTCATCCAGTGTATCTTTCAGGTGAAATTTTGATCCAATCCCTGAAGATCTTACCCTCCAAACTAGTGGAGCAAGTCCCCACTGTAAATGTGCTCAGAAATAACACAGTGAAGAAGATGGACTGCGTTGTAGGAGATAGGAAGTGCTTGGAATGGTTCCAAAGATGTGCAATCAGCTCTGAAATCTCCCTCACTAACCTCCCAAAGGAATATAAGCTCCCTCCTTTGAAATATGAGCCAAGGAAATGGTGTTGTGGAACCCTCCACTGCAACACCCTGCAACACAACGTTTCC
This sequence comes from Pinus albicaulis, assembly GCA_034641835.2. Taxonomy (NCBI): domain Eukaryota; kingdom Viridiplantae; phylum Streptophyta; class Pinopsida; order Pinales; family Pinaceae; genus Pinus; species Pinus albicaulis. Next base: position 1,070,797,935 of record CM076575.1, on the reverse strand, counting down.
TACTACAGGAATAATGTTGTAGTTGAAGGAGGTGGCTTGGCCTTGAGCCTGGAATGTGGAGAATGAATTGCAGTCCCTCAAGGGGGCTCTCAAGAAGGGAGAAGGATTCCTAAACATGAAATCCCTTGTGCTAAGCAGCACAGCAATCTCAATTAAACAACTGAAGAAAGAAAATGGTCATGCAAACCAAAATCAATACTCAATAACATATCCCTCTATGGCTGCCTTGTCCTCATTTTATAAAAATTAAAGCCTCCTTTCCTTGTCCCCCACACATTATGGTTTCCTCCACCAAATTACCTCTTCCTCATTCACACTACGTTGTCTTCCAAAGTGATCCACTCCTCCTATGGCAGCGCTATTTAATTGGTCAAACCAGACCTTGTCCTCATGCATTTGCCCCTTTTCACTCTTGAGGGTGAAAAATAGAGCTACTCTGATGATCCCTTTCACACTATGAGGGATTTTATTTCTACTCATGGGCCTCTTTACCCATTTATTCATCTCCTAGCTGATATAGGAAAAATTAATGTTCAAACTAGCTCTATGCTAATTTTGGGAACATTATAGTCCTCCCCTCCCAACTGTTGCTTGTCCTCAAGCAACTGCAAGGATAGAACTGATGGGCCTTCTTGAGGCATGTGGGCTGAAATGAATTTGTATTTTCCATCCCCATATGAATCTCCCATCCCCAAGCAA
>CM076575.1:1070700019-1070797136 GCA_034641835.2 Pinus albicaulis | reverse complement strand
TCATTATCTGCATATCCTTTTTTATATTTTATTTCGAAAATCTAAAAAAAAAATAAAAAATGAAAATTCGAAAATATGCTATAGTATGAAGTTATTAATACTTTAGCATAAAAAAATAAACAAATGCAATTTATTTCGAATGATTGATGTACATAAAGTAGTCATAAGCTTTATTTCGATATGTATGATTTCAAGATTAAGCCCCGAGCAGCTTCCCGAGCGGAAGTCATGATCACAGAAAAGGGCTTATGGATAAGCTATTGCGGGGGGAGAATTAGCTCGTCGGTTATCAAATCCCGACCCCCCGTAGTTGACTAGTCAGATCTTGGTTCTGCCGTGATCAACGGCTTGGATTTATTACGGGGGGTATGGGTTAAATTTTTCCGTCGTACTCAAAGACCCCCCGCAATGACGTCATCAGGTGAGGTGGAAAGCAGCTGTCATCCACTCTCAACTATTTTTCCACGTCATTCCAGCATTTATTACGGATTCTCGTAGCCTATTAAATGGTTCTTCCGCCACGTTTTTGTATATGTGTGACTGTTTTCCCTTTTTAACCGTGTCCCGCCACCTTTGCATTATCCGTTACCCCGCGAATTGCTTTCAAGTTCCTGTTAGTCATGGAAAAACGAACATATTTGGCTGGTTCATCAAACCTCGGTCCCCTCCTGGATAGTGAAAAGGATGTTCATGATACTGCGTCGTCCGTCAATCATCCCCTACTGCATTACCAAGTAACCCTAAACACTGACAAATCCCCTGTGTTCTCTGCTATGAAAAGTTCTGGTGTGTTGTCCGCCTGTGTTCCGAAAACTCACTTCTTCCCCGAGTTAATCTCATGGTTAGTCTCATCTATGTACCCTGGCAAATGCTTCATCATGAATTCTCAGGGGGGAAATGTCCTGCAGGTATCAACACAATTAATGCACCAAGCATTATGTTTTCCAGAAGATGAGTCTCCGTTACAGTTCTCTGAAGATTCATTGGTTCAGTATTTTGAAGATCTTTCAAACGAAGAGTTCAGTCGTTGTATGTCATTTTTGAAATCAAATCCAGAGAAAACTCAATTTGAAGGAGGAAAGTTCAGTTTGGAGGCGTTCAGTGTTCAGTATAGGCCAGTTCTTAGCTGCATTACGGAGATTTTGGGAAAAGACGATGACCACGAAATTGATAAATCAGTCTTGGGGATGTTCGCACTGATGATGAAACCAGGGGTGGTCCTTGACATTCCGTCTTTTTGGCAGGAAGTAGTAAATTCCCAATTGATAGCTTTTCCTCTAACAGGTTTCTTCAGATTTCCATCATTGGTTGTTTACTTATTTTTGTATCAAAATGTTGAAGATTTCATGAGTTTGGGTTTAAATATAGTTGATAGTAATAAAAATAAGCAATCAGTTTTATTCTGGACCGATATGGTTAGAAAAGAAGAGAACGAAGCAGGGCTGTTTGAATTTGCTGACCATTTCATGTCTACTGCTTATAAAATTTTGAATGGAACTCTTCCTCCATGCTTTCTACCAAAAGCCCGGGAGTTCCTACAGTTAGGACCCAATTGCAAATTTGGAGATTGGTTTGTATTCGAAGAATACTCTGAGATAAGGCTGTATGGAGTTAGCATTGAGCCCTATAGGCTCCCAACCTTTGTTCCCATGTGACTTTTCGCCCTGGAATTCATAATGCAAAGTCTTAATGTAGACCAAGTTCACTTTCTTCCCATGAAGAAAGGTTTGATGTAAAAATTGCCTATGAGTGTGGGACCTTTTGTGGTCAACACAAGACAAGCTTTTGATGAAGTCTCAAAAATGTTGGAAGGGACGCAGTTGTTGTTGGGAAAAAAATGGCCTTATGATCCGCATGGAATAATTTCTCAGAAAAGGGTTGAGAATGGGTATGCTGCATTTTCCCATGTAAGTAAACCTGATCTGGAGAAACTGGCTAATCCAGGCGAGTCAAGTTCAACAAAGACCAGCATTCAAACACCTGCAATTTTGGAAAGAGTGAGCAAAAGAGGTAGAGGAGATGTTATTGAAATAGATGATGAGGAGCCTCGAGAGGAAAAAAGAACGAAGCTAGCAGAAGACCATTCTTCCAATTCACCTGGTTTTACTCTCCAGGTCAATGAAGAACTAGATTTCCCGTCATCTCCTAGAAGACATGAACTTCATTTGGAGAAGGCTCCTTCAGTAAAGCAAATGTTCACACAGATTGAGGAAAGGAACCAGAGGATAAAAGCCAATATAGAAGCACAAGCAGAGCACCACATTGCTGCTGACCAAACCAGATTATTGACTGTGATGGATCTTGAAAAAGATCAGTTTAAGATGGCTCTGTCACATCCGACAGGAATGTCCCTTGGATCTTCAGGCAGCTTTAAGGAGGTAAACATAATCATGGATGTTAAAAAGATCCCCTTGTGGGACAAAATGAATCTTCATATGCAGACCGGGCAGCTGATTGTAAATGATTTGAGCAAGACCAATGCTATAGCAGTCAAGACTGAAAACATGCTTGCAAAGGTCATCAGACAATGCAAAATGGAGAAAGCTAATTCAAGGGCATTAACAACTCAAAATGAAGAGTTGAAGAAGATCATTATGAAAATTGGTGTGGATCCAAATGATAAAGATGCAATTCAAAAACTTATGAAAAATGCAGAAGTGGAAATATCCTCACTAAGGAAAAAGTTAAAATTACCAGCTACAGAGCACTCAATGGCTGCAGAAGTAGCTGAGGTTGAAAAGGAGAAAGAGGAATTGCGACAGCAGTTGTTGAAGAAAGACGAAGAACTCACTAAAGTGAAGCAGACTGCTATATCTTTACAGAACCATATTGAGAACCATACTTGTACCTTTGATTTTTCTACAGGTGATGCTGATCCTCAAGCCCAGATTATTCAGCTAAGCACAGAATTAAAGATGGCGGAGAGAGATTGTAAACAAGCCCAATCAGAATTGGAAACAGTTACCAAGATGATGCAAGGATGGGAAGAAAAAGCACATGAGAACAAGCAGAAACTACAGAAAGCTAAAGATGAAATCAAAGAGCTCAAGGAGAGATTAAAAGGTAATATCTCTCTTATTAAAGCTAAGGATATCATCTGGAATGAGATTATTTCAGAAATGCAGTCAAAATGGGATTCCATGAATATAATTGCTAGAGAGAAAAGCATTGTTTCAAAGCATGAAAAGGAGCTATTATCTGAGAAGCAGGCCGCTATTAAAAGAGCGAATTGGGCCAGAAAATTCATAAACTTTATTAATGCCAAGACAGATGAAGAGTTAGGAGATATGGGGATACAGGATAGGTACTTTTATGCTGAGGAGGTGAATAAAATGATAATAAAAAATGACCTTCGAAAGGCTGCAGAGAAGCGGTTACTGGGAATTAAAGAGATAATTAAAAAATTTGATATATCATTCGACAAGTTGACGAGAACAGGTTTGCCCTCATGCTGGACGGAGAAAGGGGAGATCATGTCATGGAAGTTCTATGAAGATCAGTTGATATTTGCAAAAAGCAGAGCAGATGGCAGGCATGAAAAGACACAGGTTTTAAAGGGAGAAACGGTATTTAACTTCTTACAAAGGCATTTCCTCCTGCTGTGGATGGTGAAGACATTATTCACAGGTAATCTTACTCACAGTCAGGTTGTTGCATTTACACTGGAATATCATCGTTATAAGAATGCTTTGACGACTCAGGATAAGCTCTGGAAAGAATGCAAGAGATTTTCTATGGACACAGAAAAGGGAACTCCAGCCACTCAGCCACAAGTAGCCGTTCAGCCACAAATAGTCATTGAGACAGCCACTATTTCAGGAGCATCAGCTCACTTAGATTAGGAATTATCACATTTTATCATGTTTTAAATGAAGTCATGTAAATGTAATAGAACTTTTCTGAGGCATGTACCTCCACTACAGTGAGTAGTTAAGCAATTAGAGTTAGTTAGAATCGGTTTCGTTACTGGAAACCATTTTGGTCATATTGTATTTAAAGACAATTGGAAGAAGAAAGAAGGTTCCGAGTTTTGGACCTTGAAGCCTAATTTTGTACTAAAAAATATTGAATCAATGAAAAGTTTTGCAAGTTTCCATCATTCTATCTGTGTTGAACAGTTTTCCAGTTTTCATTTTGTTTCCATATCTATGAATAAAGTAGAGTGATTTGAGCTGCAGGTCTCTTGATATCTGTGTATCTAAGAGTTAAACATCCTTAATGGGCGCTCCTCTATTTTAACTTTATTGTTGCTCACTTCTTCAGGGTTTTATAATGGTAGATTCTGTTTTAAGCAGCATATCAAATTAAAGTCCTTTTCTTTCTTCTTCTTCCATTCATTCACTTCAGCATAAAGAGAACATGGCATTGCAGAACTTGTAGGGGTTTGATATTTGGAGATTATATTATTAATATTACACATCAGTAAATGAATAAGCTTCTTGTCCTCCTACATTATGTAGGATTTCATTAGAAAATGGAGTAGGGAAGGGGTTGTGCGCACAGTCATCATTCAACTTGCACGGATCTACACAAATCCTTATTTCTCTTTTGGTATTTTTCTCTGAACCACCATTGGGCTTACCTAATCAGAATTTTTGACTGGTTCAATGATGCCTGCAACTACCTTCTTTTCTAATTCCTCCTTTAATTCCTTCTTGTATTTGGGGTTCAATCGATATGAGCATTGCTTGACAAGGCACGCATCTGGTTTCAACATTATCTTCATAACACCCAGGTCCCTACAATTCCCTTGAGCTCAAAATACTTTGTAGGAAACAGATCCTGATACTCTTTCAACAACTCTACAATCTTTCCTAATGTATCAGAATCCCAATAATACCTAATTTTGGCCAACATGGGCCGCTTTTTCATCCTAATGTTGACCTCCTTTAATTTCAAAGGATTAGTGGCATCCACCATCCCTAATGCGGGCCCTGCAATTGTACACACTCCTTCAGACTTCGAGATGTTAACATTCCTTGGGTCATATTCATTATCCTCGATTGATAGGTTTCTTTAGTTGATGATGTCTTGCATCTGCACATCCCAGGCCAGTGCAACACATTCCTTTCAAGGCCGAGATTCGTCAAAGATTAGGGCATCTATTTCCTATAGGGCTTCGTCCAATTTATTTGAGCCCCCAACCGAGCCAAAGCTTTCCAAGAAATCCTCAGTCATTGTACACCAGTTTCAGGTACCTTGGTGTAGCTCAACTTCTAGATACCAGGTGGTGGGTACCGACCCCAATGAGTGGAAAAACATATGAACCCACTCATTCCATGTCTTTTCATCCCATACCTCCATCCACATGGCCAAGTGCTTGCGTGGATCTCCCTGAACATAGAAGAGCTCAATTGGTGGGGTGGCTGGAGTTTCAAAGCGCAACGTCATCATTTTTCTACATTCCTCCCAATCCTAGAAATTTCCCTTGTGCATCTCCTACCAACGTGTTGGAGTTGCACGCATAGCTAAATCAAGTGCCCAGAACCTTTGTTCATCTGGGACAAATTTTTCCAATTCTTCCAAAAATTCTTTGACAGTACCAGAACCATCAAAGTAGGCTAGTTCTCTTAACCCTAACGAGATGCACTGGAAGTTCTTTGTGATATTGAGGTAGCGTAGCGCTGAGACATCGTGCAACTGGTTCTTCTAGTTCTCGATATGGCCATCTGAATCGGAAAAACACAAGCTATCCTTCTCCCATTTCAACATGCCATCAGATGTAGGGTTTATATAGTCTTCATCCCATGCAGTTAGCTTGTAGATATGGTCAAAATCATCTCCTTCATGCACTGGTTTTGTATATCATTCTCCTTCTATTGGGTCCAGTGGGACTATCACCTGCGTACCATCATCCTCAAAAATCATACTTCTACGCTTCATGTTGATGATGTTGGAAATACTAAGAGGGGGGGGGGGGTGAATCAATATTCCTTTCAGTAATCTTAAATTATTATCAGTGTTTGTACAATGATAGTAGCAAACAAGAGGAACACCAATGCACACAGTTTTTAAGCTGGAAACCCACTCTTGGACAAAAACCACCTAATTCTTTTCTAATAATTCTTTGATATTCAACTCCAATTGAAAATAAAGCTCCAACTTCCTAGAATCTAGAAAAGAATTCTTCTCTAGCTCCCACTGGATGGATGCTCCAATGCCCGAGATTCTTCAGTATTCAAATGAATTGATGCCCCAACACCCAATGAGCTACAACTCACCCTAGCACCACCATACCCCCCTATAGAAGAATAAAAGAAGAATGGACTCCCGTACCAAGGAAAATGGTCCACTTTACAGTGATATAGAATGATGCAGAAGAAGAAGATATACTAGACCATAACCCCAAATTTGACACAACCACCTAATGATGATCCTAGACCTCCCAACACTGCCTCTTCAACCCTTGGCAGATAGACATTAGTACAATTTGTACAATAATGTATTTACAATGACTAAGTAAAATGATACCTTCACAATGATTGTATGCAATTCTGCCCACTTGAAGACTTCATATGATGAACTTCTTGCTGCTATTATGCACCTTGGTTTTTTCTCTTTTCATGCTACCCTTTTCTGCACCTTGCTTTGCTTTTCTGCCGTAGAAATTCTAGCCCTTTGCAACCCTTGACAACACATGATCTAGCTTTTTCTTGCCTTCTAGGAGCTCAATATTGAATCTGGTGTATCTTTGTCATTTCAAATCCTCAATATTTGATTTTCAGTCTTGTAGTAGTCCTCTGAGTCGTCTTTCCAATGCCATAGGTCTGACCCAATTTGGATTCTTCAAGAGAGATTTATACCCAATCTCTCACAATGCCCTAATTATGGAATTTTTCAACAGAGCGCACTTGTATGGCATCCCACATGTCACTGTTTCTTCATTTGGCTCTAAAATTGATAGAGAGAAATTTAAATACTATGAAATATCTACCACTTTTTATAGAATTCCAATATGATACACAGAGAGAGATTTATGACGAATTTACCAAGGTCACTTCTTTGTGATGAATTTCAGGAGCCTGCAAAAACCCTGACTTCCACAGATCATATCTCCAAAAATATTGTGCGCCTTCATCTGAAATTTTTGCAGCAGCTTCCTCAGGATTTCGGCTCTACCTCATAAAAATTTAAGCTTCTGAACCTTTGCAGAAAACAAGTTAGAGCGCAAATTCACGATGACCTGTTTCTGATGGCCGAATCCCTTGCCTAAGGAGGAAATGAAGATCACAATTTATATAAATGCTTAAGTTGAGAGGGGCTTCAACAAGTGAACGTGGGAGGGATTTTAGGAGCTTAAAAAATATAAATTATGAATTTTCAATGACCCATGCCCCAACCCCATGGGGTTTTATCCCACTAACTTGGGGTACAAACTTCAAACATGAATATATCTCAAACTGTGAAGAATTACATGGCATGCCATATATCAATGGAAACATCTCGACAAGTAGAAACCATAAAAATCATTATTGACCCAAAATATATGAATTTGGTAGGTCAAAATTCCCATGAAATATTGGATTATCCCATGGTGTTGCTTGGGTTGACATCAATGACAATTGTTGATCAACAATCTCCCCCTTTGGCATTGATGGAAACACAAGTACTCCCCCTGCGATCATGACACCTCTTCCTAAAACATTCTCTCCCCCTTTGACATAAATGGAAAAGGGTAACTCCCCCTAAAACAAAACCATCCTGTGGACCTCTACACATTTCCACTCCCGCTGACACACAACCGTCCTGAAGACCTGTAATCTAATGAGAACTTGGGAGAATCCCAAGATTTTGAAAAAGATATTCAAATTCTTCATGAGGTAAAGGTTTAATGAAGATATCAGCAATTTTTTCTTTTGTACAAACATACTCAAGTTTGATATTATTTTCAGCGACTTTTTCTCTAACAAAATGATATTTGATCGAAATGTGTTTTGTTTTTGAATGCATGACAAGATTCTTAGAGATGTTGATGGCACTAGTGTTGTCACAGAATATGGGAATAGGCTAACTGAATTGTACTTGAAGATCTTCCAAAGTTTGTTTCATCCAAAGGACTTGAGTACAACATGATGCTGCTGCAATGTATTCTGCTTCCGCTGTAGATAAAGAGATTGAAGTTTTATTTTTGCTCAACCATGATACGAGACAACCACCTAGATAGAATGCTGCTCCACTAGTACTCTTACGATCATCAACGATTCCTGCCCAATCTGCATCTATAAAGGCTTGAATAATGATATTTTTACCCTTGGGATACCACAAGCCATATTATTATGTGCCCTTTAGATATCGAAGAATTCTTCTGACAACAATAATATGTGATTCTTTTGGTGCTGCTTGGAATCTTGCTACTTGTCCAACTTCTTGGATAACATCTGGCCGAGAGGCTATTACATATAGAAGATTACCAATCATATATCTGTACAACCCCTGGTCCACATCCTTAGATGAGTCGTCTATGCTCAATTTGCAACCTGTTACCATTGGAGTAAGGATGGGTTTGCAATCATCCATTTTGAATTTCTTGAGCATTTACTTGATGTACTTGGCTTGACATATAAATATTCCTTTCTCTTGCTGAGATATTTGAAGCCCTAAGAAGTATGTCAGCTCACCAAGTAAAGACATCTCAAACTCACTTTGCATCTTTATAGAAAATTTCTTACTTAGTCGATCATCATTGCTACCAAATATTATATCATCCACATATACCTCAACGATTGTTAAATTATCTTTATCTATTTGTACATAAATATTGCTATCAACAATACCTTTCTTGAACCCTTGTTGACATAGATATCCATCAAGACGAGCATACCATGCTCTAGGAGCCTGCTTGAGACCATATAGAGCCTTCTTTAACCTGCAGACATAGTCTTCTTTTTGTGATAGTATAAAACCTTCAGGTTGTTCGATGTAAACTTCTTCTTCTAATTCTCCATTCAGAAATGCTAACTTAACATCCATTTGGTAGACTTTGATTTTTCTTGAACATGCATAGGCGAGAAACATTCGGATGGCTTCCATTCTGGAAACTGGTGCAAATGTTTCATTGAAATCAATTCCTTCCACTTGTGCATAGCCTTTGCAAACCAATCTTGCTTTGTTTCTGGTAACCTGCCCATCTTCATTCAATTTGTTCCTGAAAACCCATTTAGTCCCAATGAAATTTTTATCTTTTGGTCGTGGAACTAATTCCCAGGTGTTATTCTTCTCAATTTGATCCAATTCTTCATTCATAGCTGCTACCCAATGTTCATTTTGGCTGGCTTCCTCAAAACTACTAGGCTCAAAGGTTGCTAGAAAAGCAAGATGAGCTTGTTGTGATGAAAGAAGTTGTAAACCTTCATTTATGTCACCAATGATTTGATTTGATGGATGATTCTTTTGAATCCACTCTTTTTTTCTCCTTGGAGGAGCTTCTTGTTGTTGTTCTGGTATATCTTGATGATCATTGTTTACTTCTTCCTCGTTGATAGTTTCTTCTTGTTCTACAATTTTATCTGTGTCTTTTTCAGCCTCTGTCTCAAGTTTCAAAGATTCTAGATCCTCATCATTACTCGCTAGAACACCATCTTTGTCAAATGTAACATTTATGCTCTCCACTATCTGTCTTCGTCTTAGATTATAGCATTTATAGGCCTTTCTTTTATGTGAGTAACCAATAAATATACCTTCATCAACACGTGATTCAAACTTACCCAAATTTTGATCTTCTCTTTTGATATAACATTTGCTTCCGAAGATTCTGAAATATTTTACATTTGCTGGTTTTCCTTTCCATAATTCATACGGAGTCTTGTTGCAATTATTTCTTAGAATACTTCGGTTGATAATAAAGAATATCGTATCAATTGCTTGAACCCAAAAATTTTCATCCAATTTTGAGTTCTTCAACATTGTTCTACCCATTTCCTGTACGGTTATGTTCTTTCTTTCAGTAACTCCATTTTTCTGAGGTGTTCGTGTTGTTGAAAATTTCCTTTTTATTCCATTTTCGTCACAATATTGCTGAAATAATTTGGAAGTGAATTCTCCACCATTATCTGATCTTAAACACTTTATTTTCAAATCAGTTTCATTTTCAACCAACTCCTTGTAGATCTTAAAGCACTCAAATGATTCAGATTTTTTCTTTAGGAAACTGACGGCTGTCATCCTAGTATAGTCATCTATCATTAACATGAAATATAATTCTCCGTCTAAGCCTTTTGTTCTCACAGTACCACATAGATCAGTATGTTTCAATTCCAATGGATGTGATGCAAAGTGTTCTTTTGTTTTAAATTGGACTTTTGTCTGCTTGGCATGATGACATGCCTCACATAGTGTGTTGAAAGGTTTTTAGATTTTCGGTGTTTCTCGTACTGCTTCATTTTTTCTTATCCTGACAAGATTTTCAAAGTTTATGTGACCCATTCGTTTGTGCCATAACCATATTTCATCTTCTTTAGCTAGTAGACATGCTTTAGTTGCTTCATCCATAACATATATGTCGTTTGGAGCTCGACTTGCTGTAGCCACAATTTTACCATTCCTGCCTTTCCTGATTTCACATTTTGTGGAGTTGAATAGCATTGTGTGTCCTTGATCACACATTTGTACAACACTGAGCAGATTGTGATTCATGTTTTCGTCCAATAGAACATTTTTGGCTATAACATCTTTACTTCTGAGAGTGATGGTACCTGATCCTATAAAATTTGAAGATCCATCATTTCCAAAGGATATGGTTCCATCCTTATTTTCTTTCAGAGATACAAATTTCCTTCTATCTCCAGTCATATGCGTTGAGAAACCGTTGTCAACATACCACACATCTTTATTTTTTTGAGCCTTGAGAGTGAGAGCACAATTATCAGTCTTCTTCTTCCATGTTCATTCATTCTGTGGCTTCGAAGATTCTTTTGGAGGATTTTCAAGTCTGAAGTCTCTGAGAAATGTTCAAATCTATTGATGTTTAGTTGAGCCCTGGGAGGTTCATATTTGAAGACTCTCTTAGAATTGTATTAGTTCCTAGGGTACGTGCGAAATTCTACAACTTTATGACCAAATTTTCCACATGAATAACAATAGCCATGAAAAATATGTTGGTACCTGGATGAAAATCTTAGTCGAGGAATCGTCTTCCAAGGATGTGCTTGTGAATCTTGTCCAATGAAGTCTACATGTATGTCAGATCTCATAGTTTCAATGTATTTTTTTGTATAAGGTCTTGCTTCTTCTTCTTTGTAACTGAGGCTAGTTTTGTCGTTGTAAGATCGTTGATTGTTGATGAGTTTTTCCAATGCCCTTGAGCTGTTGGCATAGTTTTGGACAATTTTTCCCTTCTTCACTTCCTTACGCAGCAAGACTACTTTGACTTCTAATGCTTCCCTTTCTTGGTTGCTTTCTTCCAACTTCTTTTGAAGTGACTCTTCAATAAATTTGTGTTCTTCAACCTCAATTTGAGACATTGAACTTGTTCTTCAAGAGTATTGGAATGGATCTTCTCAGCATTGAGCTCTTTTATAAGCTTGATTGCCTCCTCATAAAATTCTTCTATGGTCAAGCCTTCTTCTTCATTGTTTGATACTTCTTGTTTATTGTGCTTGGCCATAAACAATACTTTCTCATTGGCTTCTTCTTTGTTGTCACTTTCTTCATCGGATGATGAGCTATCTTCTTTAGAGAGAAAGTTCCTTTTGGATCCTTTATTTTTGCCTTGCTTGTTGAATTTCTTAAAGCCTTTATTTCCTTTTGAGTTGCCATCACTTTATTCAGACATTTTGCTACGAAATGCCCAACCTCACCACAACCGAAACATATCAATGAAAGTTTACCTTTTATTTTTCCCTTACCAGGTTTTATTTTTCTCATAAAGTAAGCATATTCTTCATCTGAAAGACCTTCTCCATCATCTCCGTTTTATTCAAACTTGCAAGTGCATGTCATTTCAATTGAAGGTTGTTTTTCCTTATTGGTTTGCTTAGATGCAACGAACGCAGTTTCTAGATTTGAAGTACCCTTTTCTTCATCAAGTCTCATTTCATATACTATGAGAACTCCATGTAATTCTTCCTTGCTGAGTTTGTCCAGATTTTCACTGTATTCTAAGACCAATACCTTTGGGTTGAATCTCCCTGGTAACGTTCTAAGAATCTTCCGTATAATATTCTTCTCATCAACTAGCTCTCCCAATCCTTCGAGAATATTGGTTATTTCATCAATGTATTGGAAGCATGCAGCAATGCTGCAATATTCTTTCATTCCGAGTTGCTCAAATTTTTCTCTATAGATTTGAAGCTTTGCTTCTTTGACATTTGAGTCACCTGCATATATATTCTCAAGCTTGTCCCATACATTTTTGGTGGTTTTACAACCCAACACCTTTAAGTGATAAGAAGATTCAATAAGTCTACCTAAGCCTTCTTTTCTTTTGCATCATTTACCAAATTCTTCTTACCTTGTTCATCTGCAGTTGATGTAAATCCATTTTGAACAGTGTCCCATACTTCGTAACCTTGCGCCAAGAGATAGACCTCCATTCTTCCTTTCCAGAGTGCATAATTATTTTCATTGAATAGAGGTACACCATTCTTGGTATGGTCCATGACCTCCTTCCAGCTGTTAAAATGCTATTGAAGGAAACAAGCTCTGATACCAAGTGTTGGAAATACTGAGAGAGGGGGGGGGGGGGTGAATCAGTATTCCTTTCAATTAGAGCATTAGTTAATCTTCAATTATTATCAGTGTTTGTAAATGATAGCAGCAAACAAGAGGAACACAAATGCACACAGTTTTTAAGCTAGAAACCCACTCCGGGAAAAAAACCATCTAATTATTTTCTAATAATTCTTTAATATTCAACTCCAATTGAAAATAAAGCTCCAACTTCCTAGAATCTAGAAAAGCATTTTTCTCTAGCTCCCACTGGGTGGACGCTCCAACACTTGAGATTCTTCAGTAGTCAACTGAACGGATGCCCCAACACCCAATGAGCTACAACTCACCCTAGCACCACCCTACCACCCTATAGAAGAATAAAAGAAGAATGGACTCCCGTACCAAGGAAAATGGTCCACTTTACAATGATATAGAATGATGCAGAAGAAGAAGATATACTAGACCAAACCCCAACTTTGACACAACCACCTAATGATGATCCTAGACCTCCCAACACTGCCTCTTCAACCCTTGGCAGATAGACAATAGTACAATTTGTATAATAATGTATTTACAATGACTAAGTACAATGATACCTTTACAATGATTGTATGCAGTGCTGCCCACTTGAAGACTTCATATGATGAAATTTTTGCTGTTGTTATACACCTTGGTGGCTGCTCTTTTCATGCTACCCTCTTCTGCACCTTGCTTTGATTTGCTGCCGTAGAAAGTCTGGTCCATTGCAACCCTTGACAACACATGATCTAGCTTTTCTTGCCTTCTAGGAGCTTGATATTGAATTTGGTGTATCTCTGTTATTTCAGATCCTCAATATCTGATTTTTAGTCCTGTAGTATTCCTCTGAGTCATCTTTTCAATGCCACAATTTTGACCTAATTTGGATTCTTCAAGAGAGATTTATACCCAATCGCTCACAATGCCCTAATTATGGACTATTTCAGCAGAGCGCACTTGTACGGCGTGACACGTGTCACTTTTTCTTCATTTGGCTCTGAAATTGATCGAGTGAAAACTACATACTGTGCACTATCCCAATTTTTACGGAATTTCAATCCGATACTTAGAGAGAGAGTTATGACGAATTTACCAAGGTCACTTCTTTGAGATGAGTTTCAGGAGCCTCCAAAAACCATGAATTCCACAGATCATATCTCCAAAAATATTGTGCACCTTGATCTGAAATTTTTATAGCATCTTCCTCAGGATTTCGGCTTTACCTCATAAAAATCTCAGCTTCTGAACCTTCATATAAAACAATTTAGAGCACAAATTCCACGATGACCTGTTTCAAATGGCCGAATCCCTTGCCGAAGGAGGAAATGAAGATCACAATTTATATAAATGCTTAAGTTGAGAGGGGCTTCAACAAGTGAATGTGGGATGGATTTTAGGAGCTTAAAAAATATTAATTATGACTTTTCAATGACCCATGCCCCAACCCCATGGGGTTTTATCCCACTAACTGGGGGTACAAACTTCAAAAATGAATATCTCTCAAACCGTGAAGAATTACATGGCGTGCCATATATCAATGGAAACATCTCGACAAGTAGAAACCATAAAAAGAATTATTGACCCAGAATATATTAATTTGGTAGGTTAAAATTCCCATGAAATATTGGTTTAGCCCCTGGTGCTGCTTGGGTTGACATCAATGACAATCGCTGATCAATAGATGATGCCTCCCATATCAATGGCCCAATCCAATCCTAATAGAGTAGGGTAGGTATCTACATCATCCATGATTTTTATTAATTTTAAATCCACACATACCTTTACTCTGACAATGTCTACCACAAATTTCAGAATCCTTCCAAGTGAAATGATCTTTTGATGATTAGCCATGTGTAGCTAAATGGTGGACCATTCCAAATTTCGTTCTCCCATCTTCTCCCAGGTCTGCTTAAGTAAGATATTTGCATCAGACCCCAGATCCAAGCTGACTTGAGCTATCTCATACTATCCAATCTGCATAGTCATGTGCATCTCCCTACCAGTTCTCTTCTTCTGCTTATAAACCTTGTTCACGGCCTTGGTCTATGTTTGAGGCACCTCTTTTTCTGCGTAGCTATCTATCAGGGCCTGGAGATTATCTACAGCCTTCTGATTGTGCAGTAGCTTAATGTAGGCTTGTAGGAATGGTTTAACTTCATCATCATATTTTGGTTCCATGGGAGTCCTTGACGTGGATACTCACGGATCAACAAAATCCTTCTTGGCCTCAATGATCTTTTTCTTTCTGCAGGTTGAGGCCTTCTTTCTTGTCATATGATTTTATGATCAGTGGCTCTGTGGTAGCCTTTCCTCATTTCCTCGGGTGGAAATACCGTTGTGTGTAATTATATTTACACTTGGGAAATCATCGCATGGTTCAAATTTAACCATATGTATTTTTTGCGTTGGTGTCTGATGCTTTTCTTGCATTATAGCTATTAACACAGGATAATCTTCAATTACATGATCAAATTGCCTACAAAACCTACAGGATTGTCGTGCAAGGTTCAGGTAGTCACATGCATAGTGTCCAACATGTCCATAGTTGTAACAAATTAGTTTCCCTCTCCCTTGACCTACGCCTCCACCTCTCCCCACTCCCCATCCTCTTGCTGGAATCCTCCTCTTCCATAGGGAGATCCTAGCGACGAAGGGTCAGCCTGCACTCTGTAAAGGTTTGCAATGTCTACCATCAAGTCAAATGTTCTGTAGTGGTGTTCATCATGACCAACTAAAGAGAAGAATCTGCACCAATGTTGCTTTAATTCCGGTACATAGTCTCCTAATAGTGGCCAGTGGTCTGTATCATGACGCCCAACCACCTTACAATCAGCGCACCATAGTTTGGGGGTACTAGGCCCAACAACATCTCTAGGGTGAAGTGGATTCCGTCTCCCAACCTGCATATAATCTGACAATAAAGGGCACTGATATTGGGTGTGGTCAGCTCCCTTGTAGCATATGCATCATACATCTGTGCCAACTTCTTTACCCTGGTCTCTTCTTAAATTCTGAATTTCTAAGTGCATAGATTCTAATTGGCTCTGAATTTGCAGTGCATCAAATTGGGCATCATCTCTATGCACAACTTCTAATTTCATAGAAATTTCTAGGGCTTCTTCCTGAGAATCAATATTCTCCTACCCCATAGGCCCATGCAGATGTGGAAATAGCATGGCAATCAACCATTCCTTATGTTGCTTATCATTGTGATAAAATCCTCCATCACTGCATCATCCACAATTTGTATTACTTTGAAATCTGCACATACCTTTACTTCGACAATGTCCACCACAACTTGTGGAATCCTTCCAAGTGGAATGATCTTTTGCTGATTAGCCATGCGTAGCTAAATGGTGGAACATTCCAAATTTTGTTCTCCCATCTTCTGCCAAGTCTGCTTAAGTAATACATTTGCATTAGACCCTAGATCCAAGATGACTTGAGCTATCTCATACTCTCTAATATGCACATTCATGTGCATCTCCCTACTATTTCTCTTCTTCTGCTTATAAACCTTGTTCACGGCCTTGGTATATGTTCGAGGCACCTCTCGTTCTGCGTAGCTATCTATTAGGGCCTGGAGATTATCTACAACCTTCTGATTGTGCAGTAGCTTCATGCAGGCTTGTAGGAATGGTTTAACTTCATCGTCAACTTTTGGTTCCATGGGAGTCCTTGATGTGGATGCTCCTACATCAACAAAATCCTTATTGGCCTCAATGAAAATATCTTTTTCTTTCTACAGGTTGAGGCCTTCTTTCTTATCAGATGCTTTTCTGATCAGTGGCTCTGTGGTAGCCTTTCCTCATTTCCTCGGGTGGAAATATCGTTGTGTATAATTACGTTTACACTTGGGCCATCATTGCATGGTTCAACTTTAACCATCTATATTTTTTGCGTAGGTGTCTGATGCTTCTCTTGCATTTTAGCTATTAACATAAGATAAGCTTTAATTACATGATCAAATTGCTTACAGCGTCTGTAGGATTGTTGTGCAGGGTTCAGGCAGTCACGTGCATAGTGTCGAGCTAGAGTGTCCATAGTTGTAAAAAATTAGTAGCCCTCTCCCTCAACCTGTGCCTCCACCTCTCCCCGCTCCCCATCCTCTTGTTGGGATCCTCCTCATCTAGAGGGAGATCCTAGTGACGAAGGGTCAGCCTGCACTCTCTAAAGGTTCGCATTGTCTATCATCAGGTCAAATGTTATGCAGTGGTGTTCATCATGACCAACTAAAGAGCAGAATCTACACCACTGTTGCTTTAATTCTAGTACATAGGCTCCTAACAGTGGCCATTGGTCTTTATCATGATGCCTAGCCACCCTACAATCAACGCACCATAGTGTGGGGGTACTAGACCCAGCAACACCTCTGGGGTGCAATGAATTTAGTCTCCCAACCTGCATATAATCTGACAACAAAGGGCACTGATTTTTTGTGTGGCCAAATCCCTTGCAGCATATGCACCATACATTTGCACCAACTTATTTACCTAGTTCTCTTCTTAAATTTTTAATTTCTAAGTGCATAGCTTCTATTTGGCTCTGAATTTGCAGTGCGCCAAATTGGGCATCGTCTCTAGGCGTGGCTTCTAATTTTGTAGAAATTTTCGGGGCTTCTTCCTAAGAATCAATATTCTCCTGCCCCATAGGCCCATGCAGATGTGGAAATAACATGGCAATGAACCATTCCTTATGCTGCTTATCATTGTAAGAAAATCCTCCATCACTGGTGGCTTGCTTCAGTCATTTCTTAGCTTCCCAAACTGATTCATTCGGCCCTTGCTTAATATCTTTCAGCTCGATTACACACTGAGAATAAGATTTGGGCTTTCATAACTGCTACTTCAGGGCATCCTTAATCCTCTGAACTGTGGGATCTACATGTTGAGCAAGGTATCCCATGAACCAATCTAAAGTGTGACCTTCAAAGGCCATAGCCATCTGTGCTCTCTTGATAGCATCAGTATTTACATTATGCGTAGTCCACACCAGATTTTTCACAAACCAAAATCAGTCCATATCCTCGTCCCCCGCACCCTTAAATGTGGGTAGCTTCATATTCACGACCATATATTCCATAGGTGGGAGCGATAGTGGGGTAGGAGGATTCTTACCCCTGTGCGAATTTGATGGTGGGTAGCAGGAGGGTTATTTTTAGTGTGCATATTCTCGCTACCATTTATATAAGGGGAGTTTCTCAAAGGACTGTATACAGATCTATCCCCTCTCTGATTGACCCGATAATATTTACCACTGCATGTAGTGCTTCCGCTCTGACCAGGGGCCATTCACTCAGTGTAGCTGCACAAAATACCCTTTTCGCACAATAGCATCTTAATCAACAAGGGAAAATTTTGTAAGAACTTACTTCTCAATCCCTTGAAAAATCTCCTTTCATCTTTAGAGTATGACACAAAATGATTGATTGCAAACTCTGTCTGCAAAAACCTGCCCAAGATGTTGTCAAACCAATTATTAGGGGAATTTTGAGGTATAAAATGGGCCTCCTAAGGAAATTATAAAATAATAATGGAAATAATAAAATAAGATTAGATTACATCATCAAATTTTACAGGGAAAAAAGAAAATAATACTTTTTCAACTCATATTTTCAACTTATCTCCCTATGGGTTTACTCAAATTTCGAGTAGGAATACTCATTGGATGCATAATTTGGTTCCTCGTCCAATGAGTACCCATGTTGCATACTTTCGATGGACCCTACTACAGGAAAAATGACAAATACATGAAAAATGTGATTGCAATCACGTTGTTTCATGTATTTCTCATTTTTTGTGTAGCAAGGTCCATCAAAAGTATGCAACATGGTTACTCCTTGGATGAGGAATTAATTTTTTCATCCAACGAGTACTCCCACGTGAAATTTGAGTAAAAACTTAGGGAGATAATTTGAAAATACAAGTTGAAAAAGTCATTTTATTATTTTATTATTTTTTAATATTTTTATTTTTTCACCCCCAAAATGGTGAATCATCCCCCATGGTTAATATCATCATCTTGAATGCTATTAGTTCTTATAAATTTTATTTTGGTTGTACATTTTTCTTAGGAGGCTCATTTTATACCTGAAAAGTTATCTAATGGATTTACAGTTCGGGTAATGGTATTATCGGTTTTCTCCAACTGTTGGATCAATTCAGGGGTCCCCTGCATGACCTGATCGTCCTTCCAACAGGTTTCGAATTCCGCTAAGATTTCCAACCACTCCTGAAATTCATGTGCAAAGGTTACGAATAATATCTCAGGCACTAGAGAGAAAATATACTTATTCTTCCACTCATCAGCGGATAACTTCTTACTTCTGTTTTCTTTTAGGGAAAATTCCTGAATTTGTTTTTCAAACTAGTACTCAAGTTCAGCTTTTAATGGTTGCCAATGATCTCTTGGCATCACCCAACCTCTCTCAAAATGTTCCTGGTCTCAGCAACGGAACCATTTTTTGGCTTGAGGGGTCCTGACCCAGGTTTGGAGTTGAGGTTAACCAACAAACTATCTTACTACTAGCCCTTTCGGCAGTGACCCGCTTGCGCAAGTCAAAGTCTCACCTGAAGCAGTATGGGGGGTGATGGAACTAGGTTTCCACACCCTAAGAGAGGTTTTAATGTTGTGGGTGCCTTAAGATAAAAAATAACCATAAAAAGACCTTCGCAACATAAGCCCTAACCAAGAAACCCTTACAGAAAGATTTAGGTCAATTATGCAGAATCCCTTACGCAAGTTAATAGAGCATCTATCAATCAAGTAATAACCCTTAAAAAATAATATTAGAACCTTATACCATCAGATCCGTCCAATAATCATTCATATAAATCCAAACACAGCTGCACAAGAGATATAATTACAGACAATACAAGAATTAGAAATAATATGCAAAATCATTCATAACATACACAACAGATGCATTTGAGACTCAAATATCTACAATAAATTTCATTTATTAATATTATTTCAGATCCTTCATACAAAACTCTTCAACAACCCACGCACAGAGCTAGCGGGGTCCGCACATAGCAAGACTAAGGTCTCCACGTACACAACCAGCAAGAGCCTTCTACCCAGACAAATCAGCACAGAGATATTAGAAAGCAGCCAAATCTATCATCTACGTTCATTCTTTTCCAGAAACTGAATTCTTGGACTCGATCTAGAATTATATTTATACTATTAGCCTGCGCTAATCTAGGGTCTGTAAATTGTGGTTAGCAGCCCCTTGATCTACCCTTCTACCCATTACAACTCATGAGGGGTTTTGACCTGCCCCAAAGCCCTTGCTCATGACTAATCTTGTAAAATATATTATAAAAATATAGCAAAATTTGACTTAGGGGACCTCACTCCAACAATCGGACTATCATCGAAAACAAAATGAAAGACACTAAGTCGGTATGTACATAGTGTATAGGGTTATTAATAGGTTTATCTTTGCTGCTAATCATATACTTCATCTTTGTTTCTCGGTATAATTTTCTTAGCTGATCGAACAACGCTATAGTAGCATAAGAGAAATTGAGCTGCAAAGTACCTTTCAGCTTTGATCCCCATGATCTCGAGAGAAACATCCCATACCTTAGAGGAATATCAGCCACAACCACATCCATCAAGACATTATTTTGGGTAATCTAATCAAGAGACACTACCAGGTCATTAATGAAAGCGAGACACCTCCCTCTACTAGAATTAAAGGAATATATCTCATGATATGGGTGAGTAATGTCTAATCCCAATTTTTCCATTATGGCTTTCAACATAATATTGTGAGATGCTCCAGAATCTAAGATAGCATTATGAAGGATGAAATCATGAACTCTAAGAATGAGGTAGAATGGCGAGACTTCACTATTAGGTAAGTTTCTTTCTATGGATGGGCCAAACAACAACTCAGGGTGATCATCATTTACATTGACCATATTAGAATTTTGGTATACTTTGAGAATATTAGCTACATGAAACTTATACTGATCATTCCTTACAATTTCAGTTAAAAGAATCGAAACTTTCAACTTGGAAATTTCATTCTCTAAACTAAATAGATTGGGATATTTCTCTACCTCTATGGAAGTGGAATCCTTCCTTTTAGACTTTTCTTTGGTGGGGAACTCCTTTATATGACCCACAGATTGTGTTTCCTTATCTTTATTTGGATTGCTAGTTGATGCCTCATTATTCTTCTTCTGGTTAGTATCAGTAGGATCTTTGTCTTTTTTTTTTTGATTTGTATAGGTTGGTTTTTGGGGTTGAGTATGCTTTGGAGACGTTTTCCTCTTTTGATTTGAAGTGATAGGCATGTTTTTGTTTCTCAAAGTATATTTCCTTCGCATAGAGCTAAGGGAATTTTGAAAATCTCTCTGATAATCTTCCATCTCTGTTGCTATGATATCATCATTTGAAGGGAAAAATTATGATCATCAAATTGATCAACCTCAAGTTCTTGAGTGTACTCTTCATCTTTGGTTAAGAAAATAGGCTACCCATCATTATCAAAAAGATGATTCTCTTCAATAATATCACCTTCTTCCTCAATTGCATGAGCATAGTTTTTCTGAAGTGGTGTTCTAATTTGTTGATGTGCTTGTTGATCCTGACCTCTCTGCTCTCTTTGCTTGATTCTAAGTTGAGGTTGTTGTCCTAAAAAATTAGGATTATGGATCTATTTTTCTACTTGCCTATCTGATTTCGTCATCCTATCCATCATTTTCTCTATATTTATAATCAAAGACTCCAACTTATCATCTAAAGAAGTAGATGGCTCCTCCTTAATTGTTACCCTTCTTTTTGTCTTCATTTTTTACTTCTTAATCATCAAATTAGCCTCCACACTCATTGCCTTTATCTATATCTCTTCGAGATTTGTAGGAATTATTTCCCTCAACTGATAAGCCATGTCAGGATTGAATGCATCTGGATAGTGTAGCAAATCCAAGCCAAGAGGAGGCTTGATGTCATTTGGGATTGAATTATAGATATTGTTGAAACGGGTAGTGAAATCTTGGATGGAATCATTGGGATATATTCTCAAAGAATCATATTCAATAAGAATATGAAGTGGATTCTTCTTTTCTTCCCATTTGGTTAAAAACAAATCAGTCAACTGTTGTGGATTTGCAACTGAATTTGGAATTAGATTACAAAACCATGTCTTAAATCTCCTGAAAAACTTTGGGAAATTACCCTCATCTTTTCATCATCATTGTCGATCTCTTCAATATCGATGAAATAAATGACCTTGATCATATGTTGCAGGGTTGTAACCTCTTTTTTCCCATCAAATAGAGGGAGCCTTTGACCATACCCTTGAGGTAAAGCAGTGAGTTTAGCAGGTAGGATTAAAGGGCCAAATCTCGCCATGAATGTTGCGAAAGGTGGTGCAAGAGTAAAAATAAGAGGTGTTGTTGGAGGAAGTGATGAAAAAGGTGTGGAATATGTTGCAGTAGCTAACTGAGATGATGAAGGTAAGGATGAAGTAGAAAAAAAAAATCTTGGTTATACTAGATATAGGCTTTCTCAGAGGTATAGTGCAAGTTATTGGCTAGTTTTTGAAGCTTGTGAAATTGTGACCAAACCTTCCTATTAGTTTTTGATACAGACTCTAAATATGGTGGAATCTATTCAATTTTTATAGGATCATATACTATTTTTGAAACTGAAGTTTCAGATTTAGTTCTGAACAATCAAAGCTCAAACTTGATGTCGAAAGATAAATCTTGTAGAGTGGTCAAATCAGCAGGAAGTGAAATAGATCTTACTAGTGATGGTGAACTTGAATCAACTTGTTGGAGTTATGATATTTTATCTTTTAGAATCCTCTCTGGTTATGTTAATGTTAGTATTTTCATCCTGCCACCAGTGATCAAAAAATATCTTTTTATATCATATTAAGGTTCCATTCTAAAATTTTTATCATTCCATTAAGTCATCATGAAAAAATTTGGTCACTGATTAGGGTATTTAGATCATTACTACTCTTTTCGCCTCCATGGTCAATGGAAATCATCATGGTCAGGTCATTCATTGTTGAAAGAGTCACATAGGCATCATGGGCATCATTCATCTCATTCTCCCATGTTGTGCCATCATTAGGTCATAGGGTCAAAATCATGAAAATTGGTCATTTCACCATCAAATTCATATTTTGAAGTAGTAATAGTCAAAGGTTTTCAAAAAATGTTTTAAAAACATGTTTTTTATCTTAATTATGATGGATTATATGCAACTAAGTTCTACGGCTCCAGTTCAAATCAGAATGTTAAAGTACATGGTGGGTCCACTACACCACCAAAGGAGAAAATTGATTTTCAAAGCTACAAAGAAGCTAAAAATCAATTTAATATTATCATTCCACATTCAAGAGACATCTCTCTACCAAGAAAACTCACTCCCACTCTCATAAAGGCCATTTTATGCCATCAAAAGACAAATTTTCCTCTTGTGCTGTGCTTTTGCCAAAGGGAGTCGTGTTTTCCAAGGGTACCCAAATCATCATTGCAGAAAGTTACTTCAACAATTTTAGGTTCTATAATATCATTTCCAAGTAAATGGCTTTGATTTTACCATATTTATCTCTTAGTTGTGCTTGGAAAGCTCATTTCCCTCTCCTAGGGTTTTGAGGGAATTTTTCTTGGTTTAATGAATTCCATGGTTAAATCATCAAAAAAAATTGTATCTTGGTTCTCTGACACCTTATTCCATCCTTAATATACCTTCCTAAACACTTCCCATCACTCCTATCCCTAAAAATCATAATTTTTCCACAAACCTTAGCTTATCGCTACAATTTGACCTTTTCTAGACTAGGCCCGTGTTTTTCCCTTCTGGACCCCTTTCCCTCACTCAATCCTCGATATTCCACTTTCCCCTACTTCCTAACATCCCTCCCTACCTCCAAAAATTTTCCTAAGAATTTAGAATCCCCCTATCCCTTTTATTTCCCTTCATTATTATAAATTTCCCAAATCCCCTGTTTTACTTACACTAAACCCTAATTTCCTCTCCCATTGAGCTAGGGTTTGCTTTGGAATCAGAGAAATATGAGTAAAAGAGGAATAAGGGAGGTAATATAAGAAATTATGAGGCCACTACATCTCATAAACATCATGTCTCCATCATTTTTCAAGAAGTCATTGCAAGGGACAAATCATTTTCTACATAGGGCTAGTTTTGCTTCAAACTATGTCTCTGGCCAAATGAAGATGAATTTCACAAAATAGAAAAAGGTTTTTGTTAATAATAGAACAAGGAAAAAAAACCTCCTTAATTTTTTACACAGGTGTTATGGTTTTGGAGGAATTATAAAAATATAGTTGCTACAAGAGAGTTGCTGCACTTCTGGAGTAGTCTTGGTAAAATCAACTTTTCTCCTTGATGGAATGTCCAAATGACTTTCTTGATGAGTCCAATGATAACTATACAGAAATATATTTCCCAAGAGATATCATGATCTCAATTTTTTAGTTCAGTAAGGCCTCCAAAAGTGGCCTTAAATAGCACAATGCGCTATTTTCACCCCCATTCTGCACTTTTTGACCAGTCTTGTGAGAATTGATTTTTAGGGGCTATACTTGATCATTTAAGTGCTTTATAGGTCCATTATTTATTAGAAAGAAATTTATTTCCAATGAGATATCATGAGCTCAATTTGGAGTTAGGGAAGTCATCCAAACGTGGGTTTTAAGGCGACAGTGTGCTTTTGCCAAGGGTGCTGCGTTTTTGCTAGTTCACTAATATTTTCCAGATTTTGACTTTTTATCTATTGGTCAATGGATTGAATGCCTTTTTACTGATGTAATTGATGAATTTAAATGTAACTATGTTCCTAAATATTACTATGGATAGATACATTGGGTAAAAATGTATTTTTGGGAAAATGAATCAGTTTCGCCAACATTAGGGATGAGTTTGTTGACCTCCCTAGTCTTTGGGTTTCCAGTTGAGAACTTTGGGGATCAGTTCCACAAATAATTAAGTTACTGTTTGTATCATTTTATTCTTAGTAGAAAATAATTCATAGCTCTTATTTTTTTTTCTCAAAACCTTATCAGTCTAAACCATCTCATCATATACCCTCTTGTGTTTATTTTCTTACCTACCTTGCTCCATCAAAACCATGCAATTATGATCCTTGTTTTCCATGACCTAATTTCTTCCCTGACCAATTTCACAATACAACACCTCAAAAATCAATCAATCAAACCCCTGTGCTACTATACCTAGCCTAATATCTCATCGATCCAGTCATATTGGTTGAGATCCATTGGAGAGAGCCCTCTCCTTCCTAGTAGGCCTAGCTACTTGGAAATAGATTGGTTTTCGGTTACCTTTTATTCTATCATCTCAACCTAGGAGATCTGGTGGAGTGATAACAAGGTCTTCAGTTGAAGATGGTGTATTAGGATCAGGGTTTGATCTTGTGAACTTCTTCTTAGGAACTAGTTCTAAAAACTGCACTTTGGCTCTGCAAATTTCGAATCAGCCTTCTTGAAAAATAGGTCATGTCACCCACAGGCCTATATATTCAATAAATTTTTCATGAAATCACAGGGAATATGTAATATTTTTTTACCCAGCAATGGGGCCAAAAATGTTATCCTCCATAGTGTTCCAAGGCTGAGAATGAAAACCGATGGAGGTAACCTCAGACCACTTAGGATTTGGTAGCTATCCCTACCAAATCAGAGAGGGATCTCTCTGTGATCTTATAACGAAAGGATGACTGAAGAATGGTAAATATATTAGGCTAGGTTTGAGCTCTAAGGTTTTCAAAATTTAGGGTTTTTTGTTGGATCATGAGGAGAGGTCAAGGAAACTAGATCAGATCTAAAAGATTGCAGTTGCAGGGATACAAAGCGGCATGGAAGATATTTTTAAGTGGCACTTTAAGGTTGTCAATTTTAGTGTACGACAGAAAATCAAAGGACCAAAATGAGCATGACAAGCATGAGTTCATTTATCAGAATATCAACAACATAAACATGAAATTCCTACCAAAATAGAGCATACGTTTAAAGGATTATGTTTAACATCTTATAGGAAGATCACTAAAAAGAATGGATATGGAAAGAATATGAATCAATCATTCCTAAAAGTGAATTACAGTAGAAAAAAATTGCCACAAAATCATACCACATGAATCCCTATATAATAGCTGCAACTGAACTTGTATTTCTGTAAATATCAACTGTACACAAAGCTCCAACCTTATACTCACTGATGTCCAACCTTGATTCTGAATGAAAACTAGATACAAATAGACCAAAACCATCTTCCCCTCTCTCATGGGTTGAATCCCTCAAGATAGGATCAGTTTACACAAATTTCTCCAACAAAACCTAAGACTAGGGAGGTTAAGACAAACTCTCCTTTTAGTCGTCGACTGACCTACCCATCATTAATGATCCTCATAATTACATTAAAATGACATTAGAAAGCCTACTTACATTCATTTTCATCAGGTCAAATCAAAACAAGAATAATTGCATCATGAAAAACAAAATTTTACTAAAGAAACTTGAAAAATTGACCAACAAAAAAAAGCGTAGCCGCAATGGGGAAAAGTGCAGTGCCACCAAGGAAAAGCACAACGCCATCTTGCAAGAAACTTTTGACTACCTTCCCGAGCTCCAAATTATGATCTAAACGTACCATTGGAAAACTGAGGTTTTCTATTTTTCCATATAATCCTTAAGCAAGCAAACTAGCCTCTCCAAGGCTGAGAAAAAATCATTTTCCCAAGGACACTCCAAAAGTGTAGTGCCTGGTTCAAAAAGGTGGCAGAAAGTGAGTTTTTAGCCTGTTTTTTGCATTTTTATCTCAACATGTTTGCTGACATGGAAAAAAAAGTGTATAGATAATATATGCAGGTGATTATGTATCCATATATGTAGACTTTAGGTCATTTGGACCTCTGAGGGAAAAGCGCAACGCCAAGGCATTGCGCTTTTGGCTGTGTGCAATTTCCTATTAAGCCAAAAACTTTCAAATTTTCAAAAATTTACAAAATTTTCTCAAAAAAGGTCCCAACTTACCCCATGAAGTCAAATGATAATATTTTAAGCTATGAGTTAGGCCTCAGCCAACAAATCAAGGACTGGGTTTGCCTCAATTTCTTCTTCAAATGCTTGATTTTGATTTGAGAGATCTTATTCCTTGTGCAATAGTGCATGGGCATGTGACTCTAAATATTATTGTTCCTTTTAGCCTTCTCAAGGAGCTTATATAAGTGGAAATTAGCCTTGTCAAGCCAAAAATCCTTATCTTGCTCAATTTATTCTACAATTAGGTCATCAAAGTCTTCTTGACCTAGTGGTGGAGATGGTTCAGTTTGTTGCTCTAGTTTCCTCTTGAGATCTCTTATTCTTGGCCTCCCTGGTTTGACTTTCTCTTCCTGATCTTCAAGTTCATTAACATCAACCACTGACTTACCTTTTCCACCATCCTTCTCCAAATCTGCTTTGGGCTTGCTAAGAAAAAATTGTTAGACTTGGAGTTGCTTGTTCTCCTGCTGAAGGAATTTAATCATGAAGTTTTCCTTTGAAAACTTATCCTTTAGATCTCTAATCTCTATTTAATTCTCTTTGATGATATGCTCTGATGATTTTACCTCCTCATGCATCTCTATGTCTGCCATGTGAGTGTAAATATGTACCTTTTCTTCTTCTTGCAATGGTGCCTCATGTTGATGTGATGATGTCTTTTTTTCCACAGTTATAGGTTTAGCCCTTTCCATACTACCAGGAGTAAACATCAACCTATTTCCTCTAGTATAGTTTTTAGTCACCTCATCCCTAGGTGTGCTTGTCACAGGTTTTCTAGTAGAACCTACTTCTTGTTGACTTGGTGAATTCAATGGTGTAGAATGACTACTTAATTGAGTTGGAGCAGGGAAAAGAGAGGTTGAATACATGAAACCATCCCAAGAAAAATTAATCTATGTGAGTTGATGCCAAACAATTATTTTCACCAAGCCATGATGGAACAAGCTAGCATGATGATCTTGTCCTTTGTTATGTACCTTCTCTGCCATTTCTATCAAGCTTCTATAAAGGTAGTGAGGTATCTTAAGAGGCTTAACACCAATGAAATGCATCAGTAATCTCACATGGTACTGATATAACCTTGAGAACCTACCCTCACATGTGAAATATTTCATGATCATATTCATGAGAGGGGAATATCTGTCAAGCAAGCGTCTGAATGGAAATATGTGCTTTGGAGCAACTTTGTATGGAGGCTTCAAAAACATCTTGTAATTTTCAATGTCTAGGTCTCTTCTTTTGAACCAAAGCTCTCCATTATTTGGGATCTCTATATCTATGGAAATGGCCTTTTCTGAAAGAGTGAACACAACCTCTACAATGGTCACCTTATCCCTCCTTAGACTAGTGGCAAAGGCACTTGTAAGTTTATCATTATAACCAAATTCTTTAATACTTTATCAAAAGGGAAGGCAACCTGCATCTTGGAATGATTTCTTGGGAAATGGTGTAGCTATGATATCGTGAACCGTGGTGGGTTCATAACTGATGATTTGACCTTACTTATGCTTCACTTTCTTTGTAGTCTCTGAATCCATGGGAAACCCTAGTTCACTAGGAAGGGAAATTAGTGTTTTAGTGTAGGAAAAATAGGGGATTTTGGGAAGCTTTAGGAATGGAGGGGGGTGAAGGGGTTTGAGGGTGTATAAATTATTGGGAAAATTTAGGGGGGTAAGGATAGATTTTAGGGAATGTGGGGAAGTGGAATTTTAGGAAATGAGTGAGGGGAAGAGGTAGAAAAGAGAAAAACACAATCCTAGCCCAGGAAAGTGTAGTGTAGGCTAGGGTTTGTATAAAAATGATGAAAATGAGGGAAAGGGATGATGTGAAGTGTTAAGGATGGCATATGGAAGGCGGGGGAGGGTGAGTGAGCATGTATTTGATGGTTTTTCTCAGGAAAATGGACCAAATAGACTCACTTGACAAAAAACGCAGTAAACCGTAGGAGAGGGGATTTCTGATATTTTAAGCATGAAATGAAATTAAATAGAGGTGTATGATGACCCACTTACTTTCTTTGATGGATAGGAACGTGCCCTTGATGAAGAAACCACTGTAGATGAGATATTTTCCTTTCTGAAAGAAAAACATAGCAAACTAGGAAAAGTGCAACGTAGCAAGAGAATTCTCCTTTCCAAGGCAAGAAATTGATCTTCAGAGGGTGGTAAGCTCCTGTTTGATGGAATGATGTCTCATGAGGGTGAAATGAGAAAATTGTTTTCTCTTTTGGTCTTTAAAAAGGTTAGAAATTGATTTTTCTCCTTGGTGGTGATGTGGCCCCACCTTGTCTTTTCCCCAATTGGTTTAATTTCTTGTGTACTGCAACTTTGGAACCTTTTTACATATATTTACATAATAATAGAGATCAAAATGAACTTCAGAAGTCATTATTGAACATTTTTTTCCCTATCACTATTCCTTTCAATAGTGATTTTGATGATGACATGACCTATTTTCATGATTTTGGCAATCTGACCTAATGATGACACTCTATGGCAAGATAAGTTGAATGATTACCAATATGAACAAGACACTCTTCCAAAAAGTTATGACCTGGCCATGATGATGTTTATTGACCATGAAGATGAAAGGAGTAATATTGACCTAGGTAGACTAACCAATGATAAAAAAATTATTTGAAAACCTATTGAAACTATAAAAAATTTCCCTAGGGCCCTATCAACCATATGAAAGAGCATAATTTTATCACTGGTGACTGACAAGACTGACAGATACAAACACATTCTTTTGTGTGTGTGTGTGTGGTATCTCTTATTGTTTTCTCATTTTTCCTTACTTTATTATTTTCCCCAGTGACATTTCATTATAATTATTTTTTCCTTTAGTCTCTGAGCTCCCACTTCTTTTGTTATATATTTTTCCATATTTTTCTTTACTATTGGCAGAACTCCTTCTATTTTCCCCTTTTTATTTCTCCCTTACCCTATTTATATTAAGTTTTAGCTAGAAATTTCTCTTCACGATACATATTTTATCTCTCTTAATGATGGGCCTCAATATTTAGGTTTCAAATGTTTAATTAAATAATCATGGACATAGTTATTTTACAATTTTCTCCACCTAACTCATATCTATTGTGATCTCAAGACTTTTATTTAAAGTATTGGATTTTGTTCGTGTTTCCTTTTGATCCTATGGATATCAATGAAACTATCATTTTGATATCTCTATGAATGTGGTTTGTTTTCTTTGACCTTGTTTAATGATATGTTGTGTTTTATTTGAAACTATGTTGGAAAAACATATCTCAATTTCACTTTTAATCATTTATAGTTTTACATTGTAAGTGTCAATGTGAATATCATTCCGATACGTATAAAGTATTTACTATGAGTTTTTTTTTTGTCCAAAAAGAGAAGCATGTTATCACTCTCCCCAACCGCCTAGGCTGAAAATAGGAGTGAAGAAAGGTAAACACAAACCAACTTTTAGCTAGGTAGCTAGCCCTACCTAACTAGAGAGGGCTCTCTCTATGTCAATTTTTCAAAATATTCAATTTAAGGCTGAGTACCAGATTTTAGGCTAGATATAAGTTATTATGTAAGAAATTTATTTAATAATTTTTTTGTTGAATAAAAATAATGATCAGTGAAACTAAAGCTGATTTCAAAGACCGAATTGCAAAGAACAAAGTGAGGCAAGGTAGGTAAACTATTTGAGCACAATTAAGTTGTCGTTGTGTATGTGATGATAGGAAAAGTAAGAGTCTGAATGAGCATTTAAAATGAATTCATTCTTCAGAAGAAAAGACAAATTTGTGCAAATATTAATAAACAAAACATATAACTGATCTTTGTTTATAAAAAAATAATATTTTCACACAAAAACTGAAGTGGAAATAAAATAACAAAGATAAAAGCACAGTGCTAAAAATAAATATCACATGAATCTCACAATATCTTCTACAACTTATTTGATTTCTTTAAAGATGTACAAAATCTTCACAGTAATACACAGAGTCTCAAAAGTTCAATTTATCCAACCAACAATACTTCATACAGTGAAGTATTTATAGAACAATTCTTTTACAATAGATTACGTTAAATGTTATAATAAAAGATATTGCTTTATTTTCCAAACCAGACTCTCACTGTAACATGGAAATAAAGTCGATTTGATGTGTTGGCATTGTTCTAACTGAAAACAGTTGCTGAAAGGAGAGAAATGTGGACTACGTTAGATATCAGTTGACTAATGATCTGGCAGAGGTTAACTTTTCTCTTCTACCATTTACACCTAAAATTCACACAATTTTTCTGAGTGTTTTTCATCCGGGATGGCCAATTTTATTACCTTACGATAAACTTCATCCATTTTAGTGTACTTGGAAAAAGTGGGCCTCACCACAAAAACATGTTTTATCTCATACTGAACAAAAATATCATTGCTCAGTGTTCCCAACAGCGCCCTTCCTATCCTTGTGCCTTTGATGTTTGAAAATTTGGTAGTATCTCTTGCAATTTCTTTAAGTATTCTCCAATAATATTCTTTGATCATCAGTTTATCATTAATCACAAAAATAAAATGCAATCCCTTCTATGTCAGAGGCTCTATTTTGCTGAAAAATCTTTGCACTGTGATTTCCATATTGTAACACTTCTCCTAAAGCTGAAGAATTAAATTCTTCTTTGTGAGAACCTTCTTTACCTCCAGGATTGTTTCTATTCTATCATATAAACCCAAATCATCCAGGTCATACCTATTCTTTGAATTAAGAAAATTGATAATGTTGTTTTTTGTAGCAGGCTTTTCTCCAAGCTATGCTTTAATTGTTGTAATGGCCTCATTTTATTTCTGTATCAATTGCTTTTGTTCAAATATAATTTGTATACTTGGCCAAATTTCATTAAGATATTCCATGATGTCTGCCGACATTATTTCTTTTACTTGGCCCAAATTGTTCTCAATGGCTGATTCCTTTTGTTCTTTTTGCAACTCTCAATTAGCTTTTTAGCTCTCTGTGCTCCAGTTGCATGTGAACTTTCATCTTTAGACTTCTGATATTGTAGAAATTGTACTTGGTCTTGTAGTTTCTTTATCTCCTCTTCCTGAATTGACATATTCTACACTGCTTTAGTTATTTCTTCAACTCTATCTGCAATACTTGTTGTATAATTTTTGGCTATAAGAATAATTGCAAGAGGCACTTCTTCTAAAGGAACTTTAGATGTTTTTGTTGTTTTTTACTTTTCCTTTATCATTTTCTCCAATTCTGATTCCATCTGTTTTATTTGAGCATTATGTTCCATAATCAAATTCATCATTTCTATTTTCTGGGATTCAGTCTCCTCAATGTCTTTTTCTAGAGGATATTTTGTAGCCAAAATCTTCAATTGCTTTCTTAACGTTGCTATGTCAAAATTTGTTTTTTGATGATTTCTTCTGCTGCATTGAGATTGGAAGTATCATATCCAACTTTGATCACCAAGTCTTCTAGATTTTTTATTCTTGTGTCTTTAGCAAATGAAGAAACCTTCTCCATTTTCAGCTGTGATTGTACATTAGCCAATGGAACCTACAATTTTGGCAAACTCATAGCAGTATTAGTGAGAGTGGATGAAATCATCTCATCAATTTGTTTATGTAACTCCATTTGATCTACTGGATGTATCTCCTTAGTACCAAACTAAAATGCATTATTTTTGTAATCTAATTCTGAATTTGGTTGTGGAATTTGTTCTTGAAGAAAAGAAAACTGCATTTTTCCTTTACCTAAATCAAAATATTAGAGAAACCTGATCTTAGAGCTGGGAGTTTGCTTCCAAAAATGATTGTATGTACTGGTCTTCAACATTTCATTCTTAAAATTTATCTCCCTGAAGGTATCAAAGATAGTCTTCTCTTTTTCCCCTGTAACAACTGTACTAGTTTGAATAGCTTGCTATTGATCTTGAGAAACTGCTGAAGTAGTAGGAGTAGAAGTATTTTGACCATTTGCATGTGTGGAAGGAGGTGTCTCTTCGGTAATAATAATTACTTCTTGCTCTGAATCCTTGCTAGGATTGACTTTTGGATTGAGCTTTGTCTTCTTTCTGTAATGGATTTTGAATTCTTTGCTGGATGAGTCAGTCATTGGAGATGACTGATCTTCTCTGATCCTTTTTCCTACTCTCTCTTGTGCAATAAGAGTCTGTAATGTTGATGTAGACACTATTTTTTCTTCAGCTTCTTGTAAAGTACCCACATCCCATTCAAGCTGGTTCATATATCTCTCAATTTATGGTCTGTGTGTATGAAATAAGGTGTATATTTGTTCTCTACCATTAGTTTAGAAATAAAACCAATTGTTTCATAAGACCATGTGAAACTGAGGCTAAATTTCATCTCTTTCAGCAATTTGTCTACTTCTTCCCCTGTTGTCCTGATATTACAGATAAAATGCCCTATCTGTGTTTTGAATTTGAATTCTGACTTCTTTTTAGCAGGTATAGAATGTACTTTATCAGCATTAAGCATTTGTCTAATGTATTCTAATGCAAAAATCTTCATTAAGAGGAATTTTGGCAATTTATAAAGGGGGCTCACAGCCATATACTCTAAGTTCTATTTAATTTTGATAAAGATACCAATCTCCCATTTTGGCTTGATGTGATAGCTGCAACATCTTTTTGATTTATTCACTGATCCTGGGCTTTGTAGTGTTGTTTAGTAAAATGAGTGTTGGATGTAAAAACAATTATAAAAACTGCTTATATGAATATTCCTTCGGTTCCTTCGTCACTAATGAAGTCCAGAAAATAATTAAATGTTGATTTCCTTCCTCATCCAATTTCTGTAATGAAAACTTGAATTTTTCCCCATGAGAATATAAAAACAAATAAACTAACACAGAGGCATATTTGAATACCTCTTTAGTTGAGAATTTAACAAAATACTCATGAATGGAATCTGCAATGAACTGAATGAAGTTAAATACGATGGAGGTTTTGGAATCTATGGAGAAAATGGACATGAATCCTATGATTTCTTCATCTAAACATTGGTCTAAATAATAACCAAGAAGGTAAGAGATAACTGTGATGATTTTTTTGGCACTTTCAGGGAAAATGGATGATGGAAATGGAGGATTCTTCTTGGGTAATGGAGCATTTTCAGTCATAAAGAGCTCAAGAGTTTGAGCCCTTTTGCAAAATCTAGTTTCTTATATATATCAAATAGTGCTTCTTGAGAAAATGGAGTGGAATTATCCATGATGGGGGTTTGCATCATTTGTTCTATGGTTTGGGAAGTTATGGTTACTAAAATCTCCCCTGTATGACCGATAATAGCTCTTTGGTTTGGTACATACCAAACTTGGAATTTTCTTACAAATTCTGGGGCACTATGGGTGTGAAGAAAAATTTAATGAGGAAATTTTGAATCCCACAATCCAATATCATCAAATTTATCTAGAAATTTATCCTCTAACTATCAAAACATTTAAAAAAATACATGCTCACAGAGGTTTTCATGGATCTTATGGTCTCTATCTGCTAATGGTATATGATGGAAGTCAATTTGAGGGTGAAGTAGAAGAATTACTAGTTATTCTGGTCATTTATCTTTTGGAGGCATGACTGGCTCTATTTGAATGGTGGAAGCAAGAATTTCTGATGGAAAAACGAAGGCTGAGACTGAGAGAAAGCTCTACGAATTGGCAGAATGTTGAAAACTATAAAGGAGGATTAAAAAATGATCAAATTGTTATTATGGAATTATGGAAATGTACAGATCAGAGTGAATGAAAATGAAGGTTTTAAACAGGATTTTTAGTGAATAATTATAAACTATTTGATTTTAATTCTTGTTGAAAGAGGCGTAGGTACGTTAGCCTAATGGTTAGGATTTAATTTATTGGATAATGGTTATATGAGTGTGGGAGTTGATTTGAACACAATCCATGTGTCATCACACAGATGGTGGGTGGAGCAGTGGTTTCATCCAGTGGGTAAGTGGAATTTTGGAGGGGTCCATCGGTGGTAAGTAGGGGGGTGCGAAATCATGTGTGATTTCCACGTAGCTGTGTGGTCTAGCTATGAAACCACCATTTTTGGACACCCCCCCCCCCTCACCACCCCTGAAGTCATATGTGGATCGTTGTTGAGTAAAATAATTTTCATTATATTACTGACATAAATTATCAATCTGGGATTCGTAGGACTTGTGAGACATATGTCCACAATATATTCTAGGGATCAGTTTATGAAAACTAAAAACTAACCTAATCACACCATTCCTACATTAACTTGAAAATATATTCTACATTTAGGAATTAAAATTTAATCTACTTGCATAATTGAATTCTAATCTAGGATTGTTGTATTCAAATCAAAGACAAGTAAAAAGCATGTTGTTGTATATCTGAATGCCAAAATCTAATCCAATTGGAAAATGAAAGAACCACTTTCTTGAGACGAATTAGCGAGCACAAATTTACAGAGTCAACTGAAATTAAAAACTAATCATTCTACAATCGATAGATTGAACAAACTTTCATGAATGGAAAATCTAAAATACCAAATTTTCAATGAAATGAAAACAATATAATAATGGAATGACATACTTGAATGAAATCAAAGAAAAATTACAAAATAAAACCTACTCTACCTTACATTCTAATATGCTCCATGATATCTACTTCACATCTCCTTCCATGCTTGGAACCTCAAAGCTTTATTCACATTCTTCAAAATTACAAAGTACAAAATAATAAGATTAACAAGATTAAGTTACAAAGCTACAAATAAATGAGAGATATCTCCTATTTATAAAAATTTATAAGCAACCTTCTCATTAATGAGGATCCTTCTTCTTCTCCTTTGATCCATAATATTCTCAAGCAAATTGCTAACCATAGGCCACATGTCCTCCTTCAAATATCCTTGATATCATGAAGATAAATTCGAATTTGATCTTTGGGAGCCACATAAGAGGGCCTTAGAAGCTTCAAATTAACCTACAGATGTCACACAATTCTTTCCACTTTTAAGGTATAAGCATATGCATATTATTTCCTAAATTTTGATCACAAATTCACTTAAAAATACTAGAAATTAATAATGTTTGGAAAACACAAGGGTAACGCAAATGATGATGAAATTAAGATGAATGTAGTGACATGGTAGTGAAATGGAGGTGAAATGGAGTGATATAATGGACATGATGGTGAAATTGGATGTCTTTTTAAGGACATTTCTGAGACCCAACATACCCCCCAACTGAAGTTGTTGCATGTACTCATGCAACCTATTACATTGATTCATCTAATCTTTGAATTGACTTGCTTTTGAATGAGCTTTGGCTTGTATCATTTCTCCTTTAACTTTGCATTATCATAGCATTTGATAACTTCATCATTTTTGCAAATTTTTCTGTGAAATACATTGGATTGCAACATTCATATTTATGGTTGGTTCTTGTGTGATAACCAAAATTGATTTTTTTTTTTTTAATGGTTGGTTCTTGTGTGACAACCAAAATTGATGAGTATTGGTTCTTGTGTAACAATAATTTGTTTATTCTTTGTTGCATCCAAATATCTTGAAAACATTGACAATTTATCTTTTCAATTTAGCCATCTAATAAGCTCATTAATTTGATGATTTGCAAAACATATAATATTTTTGAATCTTAATGCAATAGTAGTTGTGTGTTGGTTATATTAAAGTGATGTGGCATAAGATGTAAATATATGGAGTGATATCCCTTCCCCCCAACTGATGGTTTTTGCAATTTTATGAAGTGAGAAAAGGAATATGGTGAAGTGTTTTTCCAAAAATTATAACTTTAGTATTTTAAGGAATTGCGTGATAAAAAGTTAGAAAAGAACATACCTTTACTTACCTATGAAATGGATAAGTTGTGAAAATAATGGATAAATTTGTGAAAGTGAGTCTTTATTGCTACCACTGAATTTGCTAAACCTTCTACATCTGCTACATCTGCTATATCTGCTACAAATGTTGAATAATGATGGATCTGATAGCCTTTATGTCGTTATCACATATTGGCATAACTATTATCTATGTGAATGAATTTTTTGTGTCTAACATAATAAGAAATTTTTTAATTAGTGGCCATTAATGTATGCCACTAATCAACACGAGACCTCTCACCATTGATGAAAATGAGAGTCAAGATGCCTAAGCAAATATTTCTAGGTATGAATAAATTTTCTAATGTTGAATCACCTAGAAGATTCGTCAAACAAGGGACATTAATGTATTCCCATTGCTTGTCAGCAAGAGAACTTTCCATTAAGGTATGCAAGCCTCAGGGTACTTTTTGAAAATATTTTAAAATTAAAAAAGAACTATAGATATACAATTTTCTTTGAAGCAGAATTTCTTTGGGAAAGGAAAATGAACATGAAAAGGAAACATTTAATCAACATGTAAGTGGGCTGATTGCTTTTATTCATGAATTAGGGGTGGATGGAAGTGAATGAATGTGAATGGACAGTGATTTTCAATGAAGAATGAATGTGAATGGAAAATATGAAGGGAAATGAGGTGAATGTTTTATTATGGAGCATGGATGTAATGGAGACAATGGTATCTGAAAGGCTTGCAAGTTTTGTATCTGATATTCATTAGCATGTGATCATGAAATGATGTTTTGTTCTTTGTTGTTGATCATTTTCTTGTAAAAGAAATGTGGTCTTTGAGAGAGACATTGTTTGCTTGTAGTCATCTTGTCCTTCCTCCAGGAACCTACAAAAAAACTAGTACTTCTTCTGCAATGGAATGTAATATTATCAAAATATATAGGTGATAAATCTCTCTGGTTATGAAATTTACACAAAAACTAAGAATTGGTACTAATAAAAAAGTTCATGATGGAAAACCAAAATAATTTATACCTGTGTCAAAACTAGTGTGTCAAGTTACCTGTTGTGTATTTTCAGAAATTTCTCCATTTTTTTACTATTTAAAACTATGATGATATCTTTCTCATTATGTATATCTCGTCGATATCTTTCCAACGATACTTGAATCATCGAAATCTGATATCGTATGAGAAAGTTAGGCTGATTTTAAATTTGGATGAAACAATGAAGTTTATCAACTACAAAATTGATGTTTAGTTGCAGAATTGCACAGTTTCTGTAGCTAAAAATCTTGAATAGAAATTTAAGTATACACATCTATTCATTTTTCGTGATCTGTCCAATTTTTGAATTAATCAGTGCCTCCTCCAGAAAAACGAGCAGATACCCTATTTATTTCATTTTTTTTTTAAATCACCCACATCTTATTATTTTATTTTCTGAGATGGATCAAAAATATATAATGAAAACAAGAACTTCAAACTTCAACGTTATTAAAAAAGGGTCGAAGAATGTCCTCTTGTGGAGACTATTTTACACTCTTCTCCTATTTTTCAGTTTCATATCGATTTCATGCATAAAAACAACATGTGCGTTCACCATGTACTGACCAAGCAACAAGGCATAGCGAGCAAAATTCAAATTTACATGGAGGTGTACAAGTAATATGTATACAGCCCTAATTTTTCTCGATTGGTCGTTTACACTTTGGGCAAGGTTTTGAATTTGCCAGTATCCAGTTCATGTTTTCTAATTCTGTATTGTTCTTCAAAATCCACTTTTCAACTGTTTGACAGTCTACTGGACGATGAGTTTTCTCACAACAATTCCAGCAAAAGTTATGTGTGCATTTGGAGGTAACATTATAAGGGCCACTTCCCATAACAAATTCCACACCATACTCACAGCGAGGAAGCCAACATGTTGAATGGAAGTAGTATAACACAATGAATATTGCCACGAATAACATGAATGTGCAACATTAAATTCCATGTGTATGGATAACTCTTCAATTTAGAATGATAGAAAGATATGTGATGGCCATATAAATCTGCTTCACTACTAGCAAAAACCGTAATTGTCTGTGCATTAATTAAAAAACCATTTTTTTATTCGCACAATCTGGAAAACGAGGCTTCAAGGATACCTGAAAATCTCCCTTCCGGTTAGGAGTATGAGGAAACCATTTATGGATTACTTGATTCACCTCGTTCTGGAAAAACCTGATGTCTTGGTTTTTTTAGATTCGCCTTTGTTTTCTCAGAAAATGCATTTCAAATTTGACATTTTTTATCAGTTACGCATTTCTTGGCTCCTTCTTCGGCAACGAAATCAATTTCTGGTGGAACAAGTTCAGTAATTGCCACATGCATCGAATTCATGAGTGCCACCGAAGCATTTGATTTCAATTTGAACTCCTATGTTGCAAAAATAAAATGGATTTATACAACAAATTTGTCCAACAATTCTGCAAATTACACTCATATAATCTTAATTTTGTTCTCAGGTGTAAAATTTGGCTAAAAAACTCTCCCCGTGTTGGCTCAGAGCTGCAGTTTTGATGGGGTTTTGGTTGTTGTGCGTGGACTCTGGGAATTTTTTTGGTCATGGTGGTCCATGGTCCTAAAAAATCCTAAGCCTTCCAACAACCAAAACCACGTCCAAGACCAACAATTTTCCATTTACAAGAAATAATAACAGTTTACTGTGGATTAGATTAATGCGGCAAGGCTGGGATCTCAACATCATATGTAATTTTTGTTTTATTCACAGATTGAATGTTGAAGCCAAACCATGGAAGATTGGATCCAATGCTACGGTTCAAACGTTGTAGATGTTCATTTCTCTTCATTTTTTCAAAGTCGCATACAATATCTATGTCAATTCATTCCTTTGGTTTATATGAAATGGATTCTTTTATTGTTTTGTTTGTAGTTGCGTTGGGTTTTGTTTATTTATCACATATCGTGGATTATGATGTTTATATATATATATATGTTTTAGTTTTGTTTAAAAAAAATTATATATGTTACATTTTAAAAAATTAAAAAATATATACATATATATTTCATTTAAACAAAACAATTTATTAATAAAGAAAATAAATTTGACAAGATTTATTTTGGTTTTTAAAATTACTATTATTATTATTATTATTGATATTATTTAATTTTAAATTTTATTGAAAAATCAAATCAATTTAAATCAAATTGATGAAAACAGAATTTAGCTACAGAATTGCATTATGTAGCTAAAATTTTATTTTTTAAAATTTTTTTTTATAAATTTTTTTTTTTCTGATCCTCTAGATCACACAAAATGCATGAGGAGAGCATGCTCGAGAAATTATTAATCGATTTTTTTATTGAAAATATTTATGTATGGCTCTAAATGCAATCAAATCTGATTTTATTTTTCTACTTTATCCTATGTTATCTGAAAGGAAAATAAAAGGAAAACTGATTATCCATAATTTCTAAAAGAATAAAAAATTAATCTAATAACGGAAAAAAACTAAAATTTCCTAAAAGGAATGAAATAGTTAGGTAAAATGAAAAATTAATCTAATAACGAAAAATTGGGATTGCGAAAATGAAATTGCGATGGAATTGAAACTAAGCTAACAAATGAAATGACATTCTAAACTAACACTAATCCCTATGTACGCCTCCTGGCAACAACACCAAAATGTTGAGTAAAATAATTTGTATTAGATTACTGACATAAATTATCAATCCGAGATCTGTAGGACTTGTAAGACACACATGCACAATATATGTTAGGGATCAGTTTATGAAGAATAAAAGCTAACCTAATCACATCATTACTACATTAACTTGAAAATATATTCTACATTCAGGAATTAAAATTTAATCTACTTTCATAATTGAATTCTAATCTAGGATTGTTGTATTGAAATCAAAGACAAGTAAAAATCATGTTGTTGTATAGAATGCCCAAATCTGATCCAATTGGAAAATGATAGAACCACTTTCTTGAGACAACTTATTAAGCACAAATTTACATAGTCAACTGGAAATTCTATTGCTAAGAATTTAAATGACAAAGAAAAGTAAAAAACATGTTGTTGTATATCTGAATTTCCAAATCTGATCCAATTGGAAAATGATAGAACCACTTTCTTGAGACAACTTAGCGAGCACAAATTTACACAGTCAACTGGAAATTCTATTGATAAGAATTTAAATGACAAAGACAAGTAAAAAGCATGTTGTTGTATATCTGAATGCCTAAATATGATCCAATTGGAAAATGATAAAACCACTTTCTTGAGATGACTTGGCGAGGACAAATTTACACAGTCAATTGAAATTAAAAACTAATAATTCTACAATTGACCTGTAGAACACACTTGCATGAATTAAAGTTACATGAATGGAAAATCTAAACTATCAAAATATCAATGAAATGAAAACAACATAATAATGTAATGACATACTTGAATGAAATCAAAGAAAAATTACAAAATAAAACCTACCCTACCTTACATTTTAATATGCTCCATGATATCTACTTCACATCTCCTTCCATGCTTGGTGTTAGGGTCCTATAATAATAGGATTCATAATTTTTAATTGACTTTGATTAGTCTTGTAATATGTACATAATTTTCTTTCTGCAAAGTGTTTTCCCATATTAGAAAAATAAAAAATGTAAAGAGTGTAAAAGTCCTAAACGAAAAATCAAAGGACTTGAAAGAAAAAATATCAAAAAGATTATGAAAATGGACCCCAAAAAAAAAGAGATAAAAAAATAAAACATGAAAGTGATACAAATCCAAATGCCACTACTGTTTACTTTTACTGCAAAATAAATATTCTGTGCAACTTGTTAAATTGTCACAATCCATGAAGGTTAAACAGCTTAATCTTAACCTCTCATGCTTTAAATTTCATGTTGTTAGAACATAGAGAATAAAGATCTAGCCAAACATTTTAATCTTGGAAGATCAGTAGTTAGGTAGAGAATAATAAGGATCTCAACAGTTTAATTTGAGCCCTTGGAATAAATAAGGATAGAATTAGTTAGTTTGTTGTTTTATAAGAAAAATGAACAAGGGTTTGTCAGCTCAAATGCACCCATGAAAATTAAGTAAAAATGTCAGGTTAGCATATGGGTAGGCAGAAGCAGTTTTTACAATCATGGATAAGAAAAAAATTGGTCATTTCATTTACTAACTTCCTTCAAAAATCATCCCCTTGTAGAAATACTCCATCCCCTCCATTTTCATTATTTCCCTTTCATTTTTCCTTTTTCCCATTATCATCCATTTTCCTTTGCAAAAATCCCCTTTTCCTAAGTTTAAAACACATTTTACTTAAGAAAAGTAAAAACCCTTTAACTAATTCCCCTTTTATTCAAAAAAACCCAAAAAATACTTTATTCTAAGTTTAAATGCTAAAATATTATGTTGGGACCCATGATGAAGAAATCTATTTCCAACATCAGATTTTACAATATACTTAGTTTATTTTGACATTCAGCAGTTACATTATATTTCTAACACTAACCTAATGTATTAACTCAGTTATATACCTTTATCTCGTATTAATTAATTCCTTTATATATTATTCTCCACCCATATGTTCATTTTAACCTATTTTCTATTTCCCCACATGTTATATAACCTCGCATCC
This sequence comes from Pinus albicaulis, assembly GCA_034641835.2. Classification (NCBI taxonomy): domain Eukaryota; kingdom Viridiplantae; phylum Streptophyta; class Pinopsida; order Pinales; family Pinaceae; genus Pinus; species Pinus albicaulis. Next base: position 1,070,754,933 of record CM076575.1, on the reverse strand, counting down.
CTTAGGTTAAAATTATTAAACTCTGCTTATATATACCGGTCCCACTATATATAATCCCCACTAGTTCTAATATTACACTTACCAGCATCCCATTTGTTAATACATTAACCTCCGTCTATCATAATACACTCTCGACTATGCATTTCAACCTCCCGTGTCTTTGAAACCCTGAGCCCCACGCCATCAAACCTTGCAACTCTATCACACCATCTTAGCCTTCCGATCATCATCTACCAAATCCGACAGCGGTTATCCCTTGTTACACATTCCTAAGAGCGATAGTTAGCACACCCTGAACCTTGAGATAAGCGTGGTTTTCAGGCTTTCTCTCCCTACTACGTGTCTTAATCATATTGGATCACATCAATCAAACCAATTCCGCTTACTACCTTTGAAGCCTGCAAAAAATGCTTGGTGGCTTTTTCCTCCCCCTACGCCCAAACCACTCATCCATTTGAATTGATCGCTCATTCAATGCATTCACTCTTGAATGAAAATCCTTATAAACCTCCCATTTGCACTCATTTATCATTTCTATTACCGTTTTCACAAAGAAGAAGCATTGTAGACCGAAAAAAAATGTTGTCAACTTTGTTTTTAAGCCTAAATGAAACATAATTCACCAATTTTATTGGTACAACTACTGCATAAGTCATCCAAGTGCTATAAATACCAACAAAAGCTTCTGAAAGCTTTCTACAACCTCAGAAACCCTCCTGCAAAGTAAAACTTCAGTTTTCCAAGGTATTCTTTAGAAGAACAGACTCATTCATCGATCTAAAAGAGTAATACAGTTAATCGAATCATTTAGGAGCCTTTGAACCTAAAGAAAACCCATAACTTCCTAAATCCTTTGTTCTGCAAACCCTGAGCGTCTTCTCACAGATTTTGAAGCCTTGGACTGTTTTGAAACACATAGTTTGATTAATTTAATCCATCTACAAACATGAGAAAGCCTTCTGTGACCTTCAAAACCTTTCCAACAGTACTTAGGCATCCTTTTTGCATAAAATTGATGTCTTAATATTTCTTTTTATCAAAGAAAGTGCATTATAAACCCTAGATATCTTTTGCAGAAATTCTAAAGTCCTTTAGTTGCTCTTTTGTTACAGAGATTAGAGTTTTGTTAATTGAATGAGTTTAAAACCTTTTTGCAGACAATAGATAACCCCTGTTTTATCCAAGTCCTTCTGCAATCTGTTAAAATTACCAAAGGTGCTTCTACAGGCCTAAATCGGTGTTTTTGAGGTCAAAAGAGTATAAAATTGATAGATCAAGAAAATTAATGGCTTCCAAAAACATTTAGTTGTCAATCCTCTACAACCTCCTATTGTAGATGTAGAGCACATTCCACTAGCATATACAGACTTCAATATTACTTATACAGTGATAGAATTCAACCTTTTTGAGCTCCACTGTTGGAGCCAAGAAAAATCCCTAGATCATGTTGATGTAGTGTTCATCTGGGACTCTCTTTTACCAAAATATATTGTTCCTCATACTTACCAATGCCCGTAAGTAATTAGACTATGTTAATCATGCTACTTCCCATATCAGAGAGCCATAGTAAACCCTGAAAAAGAAGTCATGTTTACTATTATAGCAGATTTAATCAATAAAATGCTTTAGATATAGCCTGGACCAGATCAAGTTCCTTTGTCCATTGAAGCCCTCACTCAGTTATAATTGAATCTGGACTTCCCCAAAAGGTTCCATATTTTCCAGACCTTCATGCCATCTTATGTAGAAATTCCCAAGTTAAATCATCCATACTCTTCTGCTAAATTCTCTCAAAGGACAAGACATATCATTTCCATGTTGTCTTTCATTCTTGGCTACTTTACATATGAACATGTTGATGTTGAAGTGTTAGGTTTTCTATCTACTTTCACACCTGGTCAGCTTCCTGCTCCCATTTTTAGCTTTGCCCAATATATTGTTGACAATATCCATGAAAAATTGGTTGAAATACCTTCTGAAGGTGTTTTCAAGTACTCTTCATTCCTATTTCACATGTTCCTATATTTTCAGCTTGATAAATTCAATGTAAATCTTCAGAAGCTTGATGTGGAAGGGAATCCTCAATCATTCATCTTTTGGAATTATATGATAAGGAAAGATTCCAATGAGTTCAAATATACAGATTTTACAGATTCCTTCATCCATCCCATAGTCAATTTGCTGAACAACAGTATACAGCCCAGAATAATAATGAAATCAAGAAGGTCCAACAATTTTCTAAGCATAATATGACAGGTGATTGGTACTTGTACCAAAACCATACAAAAATAAGAGTTGATGGATCAAGTCTTATCCCTTATAAATTTCCCAAATACCTCCCTATGAGGTTATTTTCCCCGGAATACATAAGACAGATTCTAAATTCAGATGCAGTTAATTTCTTAATAGAAAAGAAGAAAACACAGTTCAATTTGAAGAACCAAGTTGGCCCTTTTATCTATAATAATAGAGAGGCAGGTCCAGAGGCTGAAAAAACATTTGCAGGAGTTCAAGTTCAGTCCTAGTTTCATATGGTATTATGATCCCCTTGGTGTTAGTAGTAAAATGAGAGTTAAATGAAAATTAAATGCATATGTACATGAAAAGAAGTCAAATATTGACAAATTCTCAAACCAATCTAAATGGTTAGAAAATACATTGGTAGAGGCAGAGAAGAAAAGTGATACTAGTCAAACTTTGCAAACTCTAGCCCAAGAAGACAAAAATGTGAAGAGAAACAGAGAGGAAGGATCCTATACAACAGAAACTACAACATAGACTAAATTCAAATTGAGATACAGTAAAAAGCCAAAGCTAAATCTTGCCAATAAAGAAAAGGAGACAATAGAGGTGATTGGTACAAAAATTGGTGAAAAAGATAATGCACCTCCTACAATAATTGAAGAGGAACATCAGCCCAGTACTTCTAAGACACAAATAATTCAAAAACAACACAATATAGAAGTTTCTTCATCTAAGAAAACAACAGAAAAAGACATGGATATCAAAGAAAGATACAAAGAAATCAAAGCCAAAAATGAAGAAATTAAGACATAAATATATTCTTAGTATCTGAAACTAACTTGAGGCATCTAGAATAGGCTACTTTTAGCCTTTGACTATAAGAATAAAAAAATGTAGATGTCATTTATTCAACCTACAGTTCAAACTCCTAAATCATCCTCATAATATAAAAATTTAGAGTTTGAAGTCTCAGTCTAGGATATTCATCCTCTGGATCAAATTGTATTTCATAAGCAGGCAGGGGAGATGATTTATTCTAAAATGACCACCAAGGCCATGAGTGCACAGAAATTGAAAAACACTCTGGTAAATGTAAGAGATCGACTCAAATTGGTGAAAGCATATTCACAGGCAAAAGACACTAGAATAAAATCCTTGGAAGAGCTAGTAATTGAAGTAGGATATGATCCTCAAAATGTAAAAGTTGTAGAAGAATTGATTAAGAAGAAAAATGCATACATTGCTGCATTAAAGAAATAACTAAAGTTGCCCCCTATAGAAAATCCTCAATCCAAGGAGGTCTTAGATGATACGAATCAGAAAGATGAGATGATGAATCTCATTTTCTAGTTAACAACTCAGATAAAGGAAATGGAAATTTAAATGCACAATTTGGTCCAGGAGAAAGAAGCCAACAAAGCAGAGGAAGTTCCTGCCACTATCATCCATGTAGTCACAACAGTTGTACCTTCTACTTTGGCATAATAATTGGCTCCTAATTTTCCAATGGCCACAACACTTCCAGTTACTTCATCTACAACTTCAGCCACAAAATCTTCAACAACAAAAACACAAAATTCATATGAAGCAAGAAAGTTAGTAAAGGCTATGAAATATATGTCTATTCAGACCAATGAGATAAACACACTAAAATAACAACTAAAAAATATTGAAGATGCAAAGAAACTTGCTCAAATGAATGCTAAAAATGAAGAATAGAAAGCTAACAAATGGAATGAGCAACTAAAAAATTAGAAAAAGAACTAACACTAAAGGAACCGATGGCACATTTCAAGCAACAACTATGGTCCAATATCATTGAAGCAGTCAATGATATTTGGCCATCCATACAGGTCATATATTAGCAGAAATACTTAGTGAAATCAGCAAGAGAAGCAATCCAGAAGATCAAAGAAGAGCTTGGTAAGAAACCTGAAGAAGCTCTAGAAATCATCAAATTTCTTAATTCCAAAAATAGACAAGGGATGGAAGAGATTGGAATTAATGATAGAACAGAGACCATCCTAGAAGTTAGGAAGGTAATCTCTAAAAAGAATTTTATGACACAGTTAGAAGAGAAATGCCAGAACATGGAGATTTCTATCACAAGGTTCATGATCAAATTTGATGTTCAAAGGAAAAAAGGCCTTCCCAATCCTCTAGTGATTAATGATAGATTAATGAAGTAGGATGATTATGATAAAAAAATAAGAGAATTTGCAAATGAGTGAGTGAACAATTCAACCTTACAGGGAATCCCAATAGGTAAGGTGCTCTACAAGAATTTTGAGAATTTGTTTTACTTAAAACATGAAGTAAAACACTTATTTGTGAACAAGCCAACATTCTCAAAGTATATTAAAGTTGATGAAAAATTCAGAAGGATGATGAAGATAAAACTGCCAGAGGAAAAATTCTAGGAAAAATTGACTGAACTACTATGAAATCAAAATTGCAGTAATCACAGAGCAGTTAAAGTAAAAAACAGTGCTTGTTGTTTTTACATCAGCATTTACAGTTTTACAGTGAAAGAGTATCAAGATAAAGAGTATCAGATGAAATATTATCAGTTATAGATCAAAAGTTTAAAATAAATCAAAGACTACAAAGAAGAGATGAATTTTCTAGCATCGAAGACACCTCACTATCCAGCTATAGCTTCGTTGAATAGCAAAGAGATAAAGCAGTAACAAAAATATAGACAAAAAACCATTTTGTTTCAATAAAAAAGGGACAACTAGCATTAGTTAGAAAGCTCTCACTATATTCTTGCATGAATATATTTCTTTTCCGTGAATAATTCCTAATTTTATTATAGGATATTCTGTATGAGTTTTTGTATAAATACTTCTCATTTCGAAGTATTGAGTGTGGATGAATTGTTGAACATTTCTATAGCTGTACTATTCTGAACCTAAGGGTCATTGTAAAAATTTCAAGTCAGTAGACTTGATCAAAGAAATAAAGCATCATATTACAGGATTCATGTGTTGGGCTACTACAGTGAATTATTTTCACTTGTTTCTTTATCAATTTCTTATGTCTTTCATCAATACTTGAATGTGTTCTAAATATAAATGATAAATCAAGAATTTTATTTCAGAATATATTAAAAGCACTCTGTTTTGACTGATTATCATTTATATGTTTTCCATTGATATCTAGATTAGGGAACCCTTAATTTCTCCCTAGTTTCGATTGACCTCTATCTTTTCACTCATTATCCGGATTTAAGAATCCTTAATTTCTCTTTCATCCCGATCAAAACCATTTTCACCATCAGCCTTGAAGATCTGAAGTGACTCAGCTATCGTTCCCTGTAAACATTCCCTTTAGAACTTGATCCTAATCTAACTGCTTGACACATTGACTCCATTAGCCCAATGGAATAGAGATCGATATCTATGCATCTAATTAAGTGATTTCACCACCAAATCAAATCAAAACCCAAAACCAATTTCCCCTACATAACTAGCCTAAAATCAAATACAATCAACAAAGATAAATCTGTTGGGAAAAGTACTGAGAGGGGGGGGGGTGAATCAGTATTTAGAGCTGACTGACAATTTTTAGTTTTCCATTCTCTTAAAACCATATGTTACATTACTGCATCCAACTTGTATGTCCACAGATCTTATTGTGTCTTTACTTAGATCATTGCATCATTCATAAGCAGTAAGCATGAACAGAAATAACAGAACAAACCATCAAACATAAGCAACACATATGAACACCAGGATTTAAGTTGGAAACCCAATTCAGAAGAAAACCACCGCTACTGTAATCTCTGTCTTCAATATTTATTATAGAGAAAACTTCTTACAATATATGCTGGTGCAGACTTATACCAGCACGCAGGCACCCACCTGCAGAAGGCTACAAACTTCTCTCGTTTACCAGCCTCTCCTGGAAGGGAGCTACGACCCCCTGCTCTCGTTTACCAGACTCTCTTGGAAGGGAGCTACTACCCCCTGCTCTCGTTTACCAGCCACCACTGGAAGGGAGATACAACCCCCTCACTAAAGGATTCGACCCTCAGCACCACTGCGGACCACATTTCATCAATTTTCATACTGGATCCACTAGTTTCCACACGACTTACCTTGCAGGCCACCAGATTTATTCATTCAGTACACTCACACCAATTCTTCATGATTTCGTTCGTTGTTCAAAACCAAAGATTCATCATCGTTAGATTATATCCATGGGTGCATCGTAGTTTCAGATTTACCAGTCAAGAACAGAGTTCGCCCATACAGATATTCCTTAGAGAAATTTATTCATTCACGACCCTTACGATGCATACGTTCTTCATGATTTATTTAGTCTATTAAACCAGGAATTAATCATCATCTGATCCAGATATCTTGATCATCATATTCACAGGTGCACCATAGATTCAGATATATCAGAGTTTCTTCAGATATCTCTAAAAGAGATTCGCTTTTTTTATCAACTCTGTCACATGCACACCATTCTTCATGATTCTCATCACCTTATATAGTTTTCGCCTTTATTAAAACCTTGGGTCAAAACCATTCAATTGCTAATGGTATTCATGGATGGGGTCAAAATAGATAATCCAGCGAGGTCTCCAAAACTCACACTGTTCTATTGATCCTGGTAATTAAATAATTAATTTAATACTTTTGAACTTAACTTTAGGATTAAGGTTAACCTTTCGCATTTTAATTCTTTCAAAAAATATGATAAACCTTTGACCCCGGGCCCACAAACATAGTCAATAGCCAATCAAATACGTGCACGGTACCATAAGTAAATTTCGTGCAAGTCCAGCATCCGATCACCGTTATATTAGCAAGCTTCCAGATCAACGGCATATATTCATATCGCTCAACCTCCGATGCCGAACATTAACGTGCAATGGCCTGCCGTACCTGTGTTAATCTTCGCACACCTTCAAAAAATGATGACTGTCCGATGACCCCTCCCCAAATCAACGACGCTCAACGATATCGCTGGGCATCCTGGGTCGAACTATAACGGGTGATGGCGCACAGTGAAAAGCGGTTTTCCATGGGTCCACCTCGCCACGCGTCAACGTTTCTATGGAATCACTCCCCAACCAGGAAATACCACCCATCACCTAAAGGTGGTGCGATGAAACCCGGAAACCGCCTTCACTATTCACTCGGTCATGGTTCCGCCCTTCTACTCCTAGTTCCGTCCAACTTCGTGTTTCGTCGTTCGATCTTAGATCAACGGTTAGCGGGAGCAAAAATAGCCCAAAAGTTAACATGGAGGGGTGCCTCTGCAGTTGACCCGTTCATCGGGCATTAACCAGAGATCAATGGTCACGATTTATTGCAGGAGCACACCCCAACAATTTTGAACCAGTGGAGGGGTGCCTCCGCAACCACCAGAAGAGAGTGTCGCTACCGAAGCACCACCACTTCTGCCACCAAGGTTCCACTACTCCATTAATCTATGCCATCTCCCATCAACTGCCTCATCAGATACAAAGTATCATTCAATCCTTCCAATTATACAGGACATCATTCGACTCCATTTCAAAGATTATTCACACAGAGGTTCAGGGGATTCCACACAAGAATTACATCAGTCAATACACATGTCCCTAACTCTGCAACAATGATTTCATTCCTCTCCGGGCACCGTAGGTATCCTCTTCCTATTATGAAATTGGCCACACAGGTCATATATATTCCATATTTACTCAACCATACTTAACACAATTCCACAGTTCTTCATCAACAAATACAAATGAAATCAACTATAAAACCCTCCTGGTCTTGGCCAGATATTCAATTTGTCCTTCAATTTATTACCTTGTCTCTTTTGCCTTATGGATAGTTTAGGTGCTACTCCTGTCTTTGCCAATTCCTTTGCCACTGTTTTCTCTGATGTCTCTGCTGCCTTTCCAGATCTCCAATCAACTAACCCTTCTAAAACTGCCTCAGCTTCATATTTCATTTGCTCTTTTCTTTGTTGCTGTTTCAAGTGCTCCTCTTTTGGCATTGATGGAGATACATTATTCTTACATATTTAGCACGTAGGTTGCTTATCATATGCAACTTATCAAGTAGGTTGCCATCAAGGACAACACTCTGCATCATATTGCCAACAATCTCCCCCTTTGGACTTGATGGAAACCATGATGGTGTTTGATCATCACAACAAATAGATACATTGATTATGTCATTATTCAAACACCATGATACTCTCCCCCTTTGACATCAAGGGAAAAGGGCGGATCAAAACCAAACAAGGTTTTTCTGATTTGTACTGAAGTTACCATGCTCCCCCTGAGTTCACGCTGAATATTCAAACATATTTTCAATGAAGTACATGACTCTATGACCTTTCCTATCACCAAGGACTCAAACTTACATCAATGATCCAACCAAGTGGATTTACATATGTGACACAAGTACCCAACCAATTGGGTTTACACATGACTGAATATTACAATTTTACATCATAGGTCTCAACATGACCTTTTCATCACATTATAACTTATACAATCAAGACCAAAGAATTTCAAGCATGAGATCAGACCACATCAAATAATTAGAATGCCAACAATGCATCCTTTTCATAAGACCAAAGCTCCCCCTTAGCTTGTTCATCCTGAACACTTTCACCATCAAATCATCAAGGCATCTTCATCAAAAACATATAGAAATATGAGAGCTGAAACATCACCAGAGATACCAATCAGCACCACAGCTGTGGTTTCAGATGTCATCCAATAATTGTAGCATAAGAACGTTAGTAACCAAGCCTTCAGGCTCTTTGCCGCATCAACATGTTCTTCCCAAGAGGAATTATCATACTAGAACAACTTCTTCAATAGACAATATGTGTTAAGTATCCATGTGATCTGTTATCACCAGGATCTTCATGATTTATATTTATTTTATAATCATGATGTATCATGTGTAGGAATTATGTATAAAAGGTCTTAACCATGACAAAAATCATCAGCATCAAATTCTGCATAGTCTGTCCTTATCTCCGAATCATAAGACTTCCATCTCATCCATGTGTGAAAACAAAAGATACTCTTCAGCAAACAATCAGGGCTTATCCATAACCATATATCATTTGCACTCCTTCATGCCATACGTTTTTAGTATTTGCTTAAGATATTTTGCTTGTGATAGAAATATGCCATATGTTGTTTGTTTTTCTTCTTTTGGAGCAAAAGACCTCACAAGAGAGGTCATATTTCAGAACCATCATAATGCCAACAATGCATTATTCTCAGCAAGGCTAATGCTCCCCCTGAACTTATGCCACATGTACCTGTCTTCTTTACATCAGATGCACTATTAGAAATAAACACAACTATCATTCATTGCTCCCCCTGTGATGATACATTACTGATTCCTATAATGTATCTCACATCACTCCTGTAGTCATTATGATAAGTAAAATTTTTAGAAACATATGACTGCAGTAGGGTCAATATTCCCTACATTTCTGACCGATCCTCCTTCTTTTTCCAGCTTTGCTTGAAATCTCTTATTGTGTGCTGGAAATTATCCAATTTATCAGATATATTCATACTGCATTCTTTTTCTACATGTCCATACTTGTTACAAGCATAACATTTTGTGTGACCAGAGAAGTAAGAATAGGGATCATAATGTGTTTTTCTATTCTTTCTTCTATTGCAATCAGCTGCTTTATGACCAAACTTGTTGCATGAAAGACAATATCCCTTAAAGAAACCTGAGTGCCTTTCTGTGTAGAATCTATTTGTTTGAAACAATCTGCTTCTGCAATTGGCTGCAACATGCCCATAATTATGACATTTACAGCATTAAATATTATTGATCAAAGGGGGAAATGATTTCTTTTGAGAGTTCATGATTGTCGGTTGACCTCTTGTCTCTTTCAATATTTCAGGTTTTGCATTGATATCCTTTGAATCTTAAGCACTTCCTTGTGAACTAGATTCTCCTTTAACAGTTTCATGAAAACCAAGACCAAATTTAACAGAAGGAGACCTTTGAATACTAAGAATATTGTCCAGAATCTTAGTACTATCTTGAAATCTCAAGAGTTTATCTTTTTATTCTAATTTACCTTTTAAAATGTTTACCTCAACCTCCAATCTTTGGCATTGCTTCTTCATACTTTCTTCGACCCTTCTTCCTTCTTCTACTTGATCATTCAATTTTAAAATATCTTCTTTCAACCCATTTTCTTTTTCTTCAAAAGTTTGTAAAAGTTCTTCATTCTTCTTATTTTATTTTTCCAGATCTGTTTTGAGAGAGATGATTTCTGCTTCAAGTCCTTCTTCTTCAAATGATTGTAGAAGTTCTTCATTATTCTTATTTGATGCTTCAAGATCTGCTTTCAGAGTGATGATTTCTGCTTCAAGTCCTTTACTGTGATTGGTTACTTCATCATACAACTTTTGATACTTGTTTATCTGTCCATTCATTCTAGAGATCATATCTTTGTAGATAGATTCTCTCTCATTAAATAATCTTAGTCGATCTTCAACTTTAATCTTGAGAACCTCTTCTAGATTCACAACATTACTTTGACTATCTTTACCATTGCATGCAGAAGAAAGTGAATCACAAGAACAACAGTAAATACCTATTTCATCTTCATTTTCTACTGCACATACTTTCTAAGATATCTCCTCTCTTTGAGTAGCCTTTTTCTTTTGCTTCCTTGCCATGAGCACTTGCAGATCTTGATCAGAATCTTCTTCATCCTCATTTGACATTTCATCATTATCTTCATTTGTATAATAACTCTTTCCCTTTTCAAATTGTTTCCCTTCATCATGATTTTCTTCATAAGGACATTTAGCAGCATAATGACCAACTCTTCCACAAGAAAAACACTTGAAGGGAAGCTTACCTTTGAATCTTCCAGTACCTGGTTGGAGTCTTCTCACAAAATTTGCTTCTTCTTCTTCTGATATATAACTTGATTCCTTGACAACTTCCTTTTATTTTCCTTTTGCACATGCCTTAAAGGCAAATTCTCTGATTTGAGAGGGACCTTCTTTTCTCATTTCAAAAGTGGTTAGAATACCATGTAGTTGAACAATAGTAAGAGTTTGCAGATCTTCCCTTTCTTCAATAGCTGATACTTTTGACTCAAATTTTGAAGTCAAAGATCTTAAGACTTTTTCAACCAGAGTAGTATCGGTTATGGTTTCACCCAAATTTCTCATACGATTTACAATATCATCTAGACGTAAAAAGAAACTGGCAATACTCTCATCACTATGCATCCTTAAATTTTCATATTCAATTCTGAGAGTTTGAAGTTTTGCACTTTTTACCTTTGTATCTCCTTCATAGCTTTGAATGATTTTGTCCCATATTTCTTTTGCTGAATTTAGTTGCATCACTTTAACATATTTAGATTCAAACATGCTTCCTAATAAAACATTGACTGCTTTGGCATTGATTTCATATTTCTTCCTTTCTGCTGGATCAGTAGGAATAATTGCCGGATACTGATAACCTTCTTCCACGATTGCCCATAATTCTGCACCAAGACTCTGCAAATATGCTTTTGTTCGTATCTGCCAGAATAATAGATTACTTCCATTGAATAGAGGTGGCCTTAGAGAAAGTACTCCTTCATGACTTCCCATTGCGACGGATCTCCTTCAAGCGATCAAGCTTCTGCAGAAGGACCTGCTCCGTTACCAATTGTTGGGAAAAGTACTGAGAGGGGGGGGGGTGAATTAGTATTTAGAGCTGACTGGAATTTTTTAGTTTTCCATTCTCTTAAAACCATATGTTACATTACTGCATCCAAATTGTATGTCCAAATATCTTATTATGTCTTTACTTAGATCATTGCATCATTCATAAGCAGTAAGCATGAACAGAAATAACAGAACAAACCATCAAACATAAGCAACACATATGAACACCAGGATTTAAGGTGGAAACCTAATTTGGGAGAAAACCACCGCTGTTGTAATCTCTGTCTTCAATATTTATTATAGAGAAAACTTCTTACAATATATGCTGGTGCAGACTTATACCAGCATGCAGGCACCCACCTGCAGAAGGCTACAACCTTCTCTCATTTACCAGCCTCTCCTGGAAGGGAGCTATGACCCCCTGATCTCATTTACCAGCCTCTCCTGGAAGGGAGCTACTACCCCCTGCTCTCATTTACCAGCCACCACTAGAAGGGAGCTACAACCCCCTCACTGAAGGCTTTGACCCTCAGCACCATTGTGGACCACGTTTCATCAATTTTCATACTGGATCCACCAGTTTCCACATGAATTACCTTGTAGGTCACCAGATTTATTCATTCAGTACACTCACACAAATTCTTCATGATTTCGTCCGCCGTTCAAAACCAGATATTCATCATCATCAGAATATATCCATGGGTGCATTGTAGTTTCAGATTTACCAGTTAAGAACAAAGTTTGCCCATATAGATATTCCTTAGATAAATTTATTCATTCACGACCCTTACGATGCATACGTTCTTCATGATTTCGTCAGTCGATTAAACCAAGAATTAATCATCATCTGATCCATAGATCTTGATCATCATATTCACAGGTGCACCATAGATTCAAATATATCAGAGTTTCTTCAGATATCTCTAAAAGAGATTCGTTTTTTATCAACTCTATCACATGCACACCATTCTTCATGATTCTCATCACCTTATATAGTTTTTTCCTTTATTAAAACCTTGGGTCAAAACCATTCAATTGCTAATGGTATTCGTGGACGGGGTCAAAATAGATAATCTAGCGGGGTCTCCAAAACTCACACTGTTCTATTGATCTTGGTAATTAAATAATTAATTTAATACTTTTGAACTTAACTTTAGGATTAAGGTTAACCTTTCGCATTTTAACATTTTCAAACAATATGATAAACCTTTGACCCCGGGCCCACAAATATAGTCAATAGCCAATCAAATACGCGCACGGTGCCATAAGTAAATTTCGTGCAATTCCAGCGTCCGATCACCATTAGATTAGCAAGCTTCCAGATCAACGACATATATTCATATCGCTCGACCTCCGATGCCGAACGTTAATGTGCGATGTCTCGCCGTACTTGTGTTAATCTTCGCGCACCTTCAACAAATGATGACCGTCCAATGACCCCTTCCCAGATCAACGACGCTCAACGATATCGCTGGGCATCCTGGGTCGAACTATAACACGCGATGGCGCACAGTGACAAGCCGTTTTCCATGGGTCCACCTCGCCACGCGTCAACGTTTCTATGGAATCGCTCCCCAACTAGGAAATACCACCCATCACCGAAAGGTGGTGCAATGAAACCCGGAAACCACCTTCACTATTCACTCGGTCATGGTTCCACCCTTCTACTCCTGGTTCCGTCCAAATTTGTGTTTCATCGTCCAATCTGAGATCAACGGTTAGCGGGAGCACAAACAGCCCGACAGTTAACATGGAGGGGTGCCTCCGCAGTTGACCCGTTCAGCGGGCATTGACTAGGGATCAACAGTCACGATTTATTGCGGGAGCACACCCCGACAGTTTTGAACCAGCGGAGGGGTGCCTCCACAACCACCAGAAGAGAGTGTCGCTATCGAAGCGCCACCACTGCCGCCACCAAGGTTCTGCTACTCCATTAATCTGTGCCATCTTCCATCAACTACCTCATCAGATACATAGTATCATTCAAGCCTTCCAATTATACAAGACATCATTCCACTCCATTTCAGAGATTATTCACACAGAGGTTCAGGGGATTCCACACAAGAATTACATCAGTCAATACACATGTCCCTAACTCTGCAACAATGATTTCATTCCTCTCCGGGCACCGTAGGTATCCTCTGCCTATTATGAAATTGGCCACACAGGTCATATATATTCCAGATTTACTCAACCATACTTAACATAATTCCACAGTTCTTCATCAACAAATACAAATGAAATCAACTATAAAACCCTCCTGGTCTTGGCCAGATATTCAATTTGTCCTTCAATTTATTACCTTGTCTCTTTTGCCTTATGGATATTTTAGGTGCTGCTCCTGTCTTTGCCAATTCCTTTGCCACTGTTTTCTCTGATGTCTCTGCTGCCTTTCCAGATCTCCAATCAACTAACCCTTCTAAAACTGCCTCAGCTTCATATTTCATTTTCTCTTTTCTTTGTTGTTGTTTCAAGTGCTCCTATTTTGGCATTGATTGAGATACATCATTCTTACATCTTTAGCACATAGGTTGCCATCAAGTAGGTTGCCATCAAGGACAACACTTTGCATCATATTGCCAACAAAATCATATAAAGAGAGCCCTCTCTGAGCATTAGGAAGGCTATATCCTAAGGCTTAAAATTAGGTTTGTGGTTACCTCTAATATTCTTTAAAACTAAAAACAAAAAATACCACAACTTTTGAGAATTATTGGAGTGATAACATACTGGCGACTATGTTGGGAACTAACCAATCCCTAGTTTTTATATAGATCTTAAAGGAAATATTTTCAATTATCTTTTCACCTTAAGATTGTTTTAAATAAGTTGTGAGTATATTTTCATAAAATTTTGTAATTCTGGCTTCCAGAAGAGTCTACTCTACCAGGTCCAATCCAGATCCACGACCTGCTTTCATAGTAGATAATCCTGATAGAATTGGAAACAAAAACAAAAGAGTATAAGATTTAGGTAATAAGATTTAATTGATCAAAGCAAATTCTCTTCCAAATAAATTATCAAGTTTACAATACATTGAATTTGATTTAAATTTTGAACAATATTTGTTTAGAACTAAATCAGAAAGTGACTTACATAATATTGTAATAGATCCTGATTTCATTTCATTCATTGAAACTAAGAAGGAAATTGTTTCAGTTGATTCTGATCAAAATATTTTTTAAGTATATGATAAAATTGATGCAATAACTGCAATTTTTATTAAGAAATTGATGAAGCTTATTTACAACATTCAGTTGAATTTACTGCTTTATCAACCTATACCCCTAAGCCTTCCACCATTCATTTAGATACCAGCCTTTTAGAATCTGTAGGTTCGTCCTTATTCACTACCACTTAATCCATTGTTTCCACTACAATTCACTCCATAGATTCATTTTTTCCCAAGCAACCATTTCAACCTAGGATTTTATTTCCATCTTCCACCACCTCAAGTTCATGCCCCTAGTATTTCTGCTGCATTTTCCAATACATCATTCTCATTTCCGAGCACCTCTTCTAGAATCCCAACTTCATCTTCTAGTATCTCAACCACATTTTCAAGTACATCTTCTTATATCCCAATCTCATCTGCAAGTGCTTTAACTACATCAACAACAGGGAAAGGATGGAAAATAATCTTGAAGTTTAAAACATTAGCGAATCTCACTAGACCCTAATATGAAAACTATAAAATGTTTATGGATGTGTTTGTAAAATTATTCAAATTTGTGATGATTTTATATATACTCTCTATATAATGTTGGAGATTTTTAAGGTAAAATAATTTTATATTGTAAAATTTGGGCCAATCATATTTATGAACAAATGGAAATTAGAGAATCTATTTTTTGGATAAACTATGGAAAATTAGCCCACCCACGAATATTAGCCCCTAAAATTTTCCATGATCAGCAAGTACCTCTAGTTCTTCACCAAGTACTTCAAACTTACCTCCTATCCAAGCTAGAATCCAAGCCATGGCTGCTGAATATGCTCCCTTGGTCCTACCAACATAGTTACATAACATGCCCCAAGATTATCAAAGAAAAATCCCTCAATTTGATGGAACCACTCATTACATTGCGCAACAGCATGTTAATAAGATGACAGACTATTTTGAACTGCATGAACTTGATGATGATGTTGTCCAAATGAGACTTTTTTGCTCAAACTTTAACTGGTGAAGTGAAAAAATGGTTTAAAGGTTTTAATGCTGGTAGTATTGCTGATTTAGCAGTTTTTCATAGAATGTTTCTTAATAGATGGGAGAAGAAAAAAAATCCACTACAAATTTTATCTGAATTTGAAAACATAAAAAGGGCACCAAATGAAACAGTCCAAGATTATTTTACTAGATATAGCAGTATTTATGATGCAATTCCTGCTAATCTTAAACCTCCTCCAGACTCTTCCCTTACCAAATTCCCTGATGGATTTGATAGAGATGTGGCTTACCAAATGAGAGAGATAAATCCATAAACCTTAGAGAAGATGCAAAGTAATGCTGTTAGTGTAGAGGCAAACTTGTTAACAAAGAAAGCTATATTAATAAATGAAAGGAGAGTGACAATAAAAGAGGAAACGTCAACTTAAAATTTGAAAATAGATAACTTAGAAAAAACATTAGAGAGAATAATGGATAGGTTAGATAATATGGAAAGGAAGCCACAGTGGGATAAACAACAACAAGGACCTCAAATTAGAAATCCCAATTTCAGGAAAAAGACCAACACTGGAAAATCTATAGAATTAGTACCTGACCAAACAATAAGACCACCTTTCCAAGAGAACTAGGCTGAAATTTCTCATCAAAACGAAGATGATGAAGACACCCAGATCAATATAATGGGAATTAATGATGATAACACCTTTTTTCTTACACAATATGAACATGAGTTATATGAATTACAACAACTACAATTAGTTTCTGGTGAGTCTTTTGATTACAAGCAAAGTTATGAGTTTGCAATTAATGAAGTTTATAAGTAATATAACCTTAGGAGAAAGAAAAATGTAGAGCCTTCTATTAAGAAATATGCCCAAAATCAAACAAATAAGACAGTAGAGGCTCCTACCACTAAATTTATTCAAATCCTCCCTAGGGAAACCCAGCAAAACTCTAGTTCAACTCAGAAAATTTCCAGTCCCAAAATTTCACCTAGTCCTAAAATTGTTGACATAACAAATACTGTTGTTCAAACATCATCAGGCCCTCAAAAATCTGTTGCTGCCAAGTCAAAAAATTCTGTTAAAATAGCAATTTTAGATACAAAAAAATCTACTACTGATCCAAAATCAGTTGATCCTAAAACATCCACTGCTAAAACAGTTGTTGAAACCACAAAATCTGCCAAAAATTCCACTACATCCCAAACTATCCCTGAATGTAAAAATAAAAGTAGTAATATAGTGGAAATACAAAAAGAAAATGAAAAACCAACTGTAGAAAAAGAAGACAAACCCACCCAAACTACAGTTACAAAAGAAGAAATAATTCAGCTAGGAAAATCACAGGCAACTTTTAACATCCAAGCTGAAATTGCCAAACTGAAGATACCAATTCCTTTGAAAGAGTTGGTAAAACATGACTTATAAAAATCACATATCACTGAGACTTTAAATATGAATGACGGAGAAGATTTTGTAAATTTGAGTGATGATCAGCCAGAACTAAACTTTGGTCTTGAAGTTAATGGGAAACACCAAGAGGGAGGAGTTCCTCCTTTCTACATTAGCTTAACTGTTCATGATCAGATTTTACATAATGAAATGCTAGAGTCAGGCGCTTCACACAATTTGATGCCAAAAGAAATAATGGAAACCTTGAATTTAGACATCACTAGACCTTATAAAGATCTCTTCTCATTTGATTCTAGTAAAATGAAATGTTTAGGCTTGATAAAAGATTTATGTGTTACTTTAGTTCAATACCCTGGAAAAAGCATAGTCATGGATATTGTAGTAGCTGGCATCCCTCCTAAATATGGAATTCTATTATCTCGCTCATGGGAAGCTAAACTCCAAGGATCTCTACAACTAGATATGTCTTATGCAACAATATCAGTTTTTGGCCAACCCAAGAAAATTTATAGAGAGACATTAATGAAGTACATGGTTAGTAGTGTAGAAATACCTCGAAACTATCCTATTTACTGTACACCTACTGATATGGACTCATTCATTTTAAGTAATTATGAAACTGACATTGAGAACAACACTGAATTAAAACAGAAAAAGAAAGCACTAGACAATGACAACTTTTTCATGAATCAATGTGGAACCTAGATTTTGATGGATCAATTAAAAAATTAGGAGCAGGAGCAGGAGTTTGGATACATAACATGGAAAAAAATCATGCAGAAGGTCATGCTTTTAGATTAAATTTCAAATGTACAAACAACATGGCTGAATATGAAGCTCTTATTTTAGGACTGCAGATTGTTAGAAATTTAGGAGCCAAAAGGGTGTCAATCATGGCAGACTCTGAGTTAATTGTGAAACATATAAGAGGAGAATATTTTGTATATAATACTAGATTAAGCCAATATAGAGAAACTGTTTTAGATCTGAATAGTGAAATTCTTGAATGTGACTTATTGCAATTCCTAGAAAACATAATATACAGGCACACAGTCTAGCAACTTTTGCTAGCACATGCAATCCGCCTTTTCAACCAAATCATAAATATACAACAGAAGTTAAACACAGGCCTACAATACCAGATAATCTAAAATATTGGCAAATATTTTCACAGGATGAATAGATTTATCATTTCATGAACACTGAAGGAGAATTTCAGAAATGTAACATAGACATAGATTGTACACTAGATCAAACCATAGATAGTGAGATTGATATAAAAAATGTAGATGTAAATAACTTAGATTTTACTAAACCCACTAAATTTACTCAAGTATAAATAGATAATTTAAAGAAATTAGAGATTGAAGAATTAGAAGATGATGATTCTGACATTTTAAATCTTAAAAACAACTTTTTACCTAAGTGATTAGCCCCTTTAGAAGATCTTTTTGATTATAATGATGTTGCAAGGAAACCAAAGATGGAACCATTAAGATCTGACATTGAAGAGTGCAATATAGGAACAAAATTAAAGCCTAAGATGATAAAACTTTCAAAATCCTTACCTCAAGAAGAAAAAGTGAAATAAATAGCTCTGTTTAAGGAATTTTAGGATGTATTTGCATGGAGTTATGAGGACTTAAAATCCTATGACACTAGCATAATACACCACAAAATACCCCTAAAAGAAAATAAAAAACCTGTCAAACAGAAGCTTAGAAGAATCAATCCAGTTTTTATGCCTTTAATTGAAAAATAGGTTAAGAGAATGTATGAAGCCTAGATAATTGCACCAATCAGATATTCTGATTGGGTTTCAAACCTAATTACCACTAGGAATAAGACAGGGGAAATCCGACTCTGTGTTGATTTCTGGAATTTAAATAAAGTGTCCATAAAAGACAACTACCCTCTCCCCAAGATGGATCACATTTTATAGAGGGTGGTTGGTTCTTCCAGGATTTCATTACTTGATGGATTCTCTAGATATAACCATATTTTAGTTCAACCAGAAGACCAACCTAAGACTTATTTTACCACTCCTTGGGGTACTTTCATATATGTGAAAATTCCTTTTGGATTAATGAATGCAAGAGCCACTTTTCAAAGAGCTATGGATATATCTTTTGCTAAAAAAATTCATGATTTTCTTGTGATTTCTCTAGATGATATTACTGTATTTTCAAAAACTGAAAATGAAAATCTAGATCATCTCATACAAGTATTTATCAAATGCAGGAAATTTGGAATTTCTTTAAAAGACTCTATTTGGATTGGAAGAAGGTAAATTCTTAGGACATATCATATCTAAAGAGGGAATTAGGATAGACCCAGCTAGAATAGAGGCCATTATGAACATTAGTCATCCTAGGAATATTAAAGGGTTGCAATCTTTCTTAGGTAAAATCAATTTTCTCAGAAGATTCATCTCAAACCTAGCAGAAATAATCAGAGAACTCAATAACATGTTGAAAAAAGACTCAGTACATAAATGGACTGTGGAGGCCAAACAATCATTTGAATCAATCAAACAAGCCTTGACAAAAACAACAGTCCTAATAATGCTTGATTTCAAAAAAGATTTCATTATTTTTTCCTTTGCTTCAGAACATACTATTGTTGCAGTCTTATTGCAGAAAAATTATCAGGGCTATGAGCAGCCCATTGCTTTTTTCTGCAAATCACTTAGATATGCCACTTTAGAGTATAACATAATGGAAAAGCAAGAACTAGCTTTAGTGAAGGCTATCAAAGACTTTAGAGTGTACATCCTGTATTCACATATCGTTTCTTATGTTCCAAATTCAGTTTTGAAGGACATTCTAACTCAGAATGGGCATGCTGGTAAAAGAGGCAAATGGATTGCCACCATTTTGGAATATGACATATAAATTAAGCCCACCAAACTCATTAAAGGTAAAAGTTTAGCTAAACTCATGGTTGAATCAAATTTTTATGATTTAGATATTAACTTTATTTCCCAATTAGATGAATAGGAAGAGATGGCGATTCCAGAGATCAGTGAAGCCTTTTCAGACTCACCATGGTATGAAGATATTATATTTGTATTACTAAATTTACAAGCTCCTCCTATATTATCAAGGACTAAAGCTATATTTTTAAAGTTAAAGGTAATGAAGTTTTGTATCATAGACAATCCACTGTTTTGGAAAGATCATGGTGGAATTTTAGTGAATTGCTTGCTTAAAGAAGAAGTTGATAAAGTTTTGGAAGAGTTTCATGCAGGTGACTGTGGAGGACATATTTACTGGAAGACTACTACAGATAAAATCTTGAGAGTTGGTTTTTACTAGCCTACATTGTTTTCATATGTGAAAAATTATGTGATCTCCTGTCACAAATGCCAAATCTTTGATGGAAATAAAAAGCTGCTCCATTTACCCCTTAAACCCATCTCCATAGAAATGCCTTTTCAACAATGGGGTCTTGACATCATTGGTGAAATTCACCCTCCATTCTTAGCCCAACATAAGTGGATTTTGATAGCCACAGACTATTTCACTAAGTATATAGAAGCCATACCTTCCAGGAAAGCCACTGATAATGTCATAATATCATATTTAGAAAACAACACACTCTCAATATTTGGATGCCCCAAAAAGATCATCACTGATAATACAGCTGCATTCAAGTCAAAAAAGATGATTTACTTCTGTAATAAATACCAAATTACCCTTGTCCATTCCACTGCTTATTACCCTCAAGGTAATGGTCTTGCTGAATCCTCCAATAAAAGCGTTGTGAATATCATCAAGAAACTACTAGAAGACAATAAGAAAACCTAGAACAAAAGGTTAGTGAATGCCTTATGGGCAGATAGACTTACCACAAAGAAATCTATTGGTACATCTGATTACCAACTTGTTTATGGGATGGATTTTGTTTTTCCATCCTCTTTAGGAGTACCAGTAATGAAGATATGCTAAGAACTGCAAGTTGAAACCAATGATATCTAGAGAATAATAAACCAAACGATACACTTGCAGCAAACCGGGGAAGATGTCTATCTCAAGTCTCAAGTTGTTCAAGAAAAGATTAAAAATATATTTGACAAAAAGACTAAGGAAGATGATTTTTATATAGGTGACAAAGTTCTTAAGTGGGATTCAAGGAGAGAGGAGAAAGGTAAACATGGGAAATTAGATTTATTATGGAAAGGCCCTTATATCATTTATGGTTACAGAGGTAAAAATGCATTATTTTTGAAGGAGTTGGATGGATCATATCTTCCAAGAGGACCTATCAATGGTAGAATTCTGAAGCATTACTATTCCCCAGAAAAACAATAGTTCACTTTGTTTACTTTACTCATTGTACAAAACAATGCAGATTTTAGATTAGAATGGATGTTTTTCTAGAAAAGTTGAAGCCCGGAGAGAAGGCCCTAAGATTTTAAGGATAAAATATCATAAGTATGAATAATGCAAAGCTCAAAAAACAATTTCAAGGCCAGTACAATGAAAATTCAAAGGCTAATAATCTCAAAGTTCTTGAAATTTCAGCAGGAAATGCCATCCCCATGTGGAGCCACTGTTAGGGTCCTATAATAATAGGATTCATAATTTTGAATTGAATTTGATTAGTCTTGTAATATTTACATACTTTTCTTTCTGGAAAGTGTTTTCCCATATCAGAAAAATAAAAAATGTAAAGAGGGTAAAAGTCCTAAAAGAAAAATCAAAGAACTCGAAAGAAAAAATATCAAAATGAATATGAAAATGGACCCCAAACAAAAAGAGATAAAAAAATAAAACATGAAAGTGATGCAAATCCAAATGCCACTACTATTTACTTTTACTATAAAATAAAGATTGTGTGCAACTTTTTAAAATGCCACAATCCATGAAGGTTAAAAAAAAAAAAAAATCTTAACCTGTCATGCTTTAAATTTCATGTTGTTAGAGCATAGAGAATAAAGATCTAGCCAAACAGTTTAATCTTGGTAGATCAGTAGTTAGGTAAAGAATAATAAGGAACTCAACATTTTAATATGAGCCCTTGGAAGAAATAAGGATAGAATTAGATAGTTTGTTGTTTTAAAAGAAAAATGAACAAGGGTTTGCCAGCTCAAATGCACCCATGAAAATGAAGTAAAAATGTTAGGGTAGAATATGGGTAGGCAGAAGCAGTTTTTAAAATCATGGATAAGTAGAAAATTGGTCATTTCATTTACTAACTTCCTTCAAAAATCATCCCCTTGTATAAATACTCCATCCCTTCCATTTTCATTCTTTCCCTTTCATTTTTTCCTTTTTCCCATTATCATCTATTTTCCTTTGCAAAAATCCCCTTTTCCTCAGTTTAAAACACATTTTACTTAAGAAAAGTAAAATTCCTTTAACTAATTCCCCTTTTATTCAAAAATACCCAAAAAATACTTTATTCTAAGTATAAATGCTAAAATATTATGTTGGGGCCCGTTATGAATAAATCTATTTCCGACATCATATTTTACACTATACTTAGTGTATTTTGACATTCAGCAGTTACATTATATTTTTAACACTAACCTAATGTATTAACTTTGTTATATACCTTTATCCCGTATTAATTAATTCCTTTATATATTATTCTCCACTCATATTTTCATTTTAACCTATGTTCTATTTCCCCACATGTTATATAACCTCGCATCCCATAGGTTAAAAATATTAAACTCTGCTTATATATATCGGTCCTGCTATATATAATCCTCACCAGTTCTAATATTACACTTACCAACATCCCATTTGTTAATACATTAACCTCCGCCTATTATAATACACTCCTGACTATGAATTTAAACCTTAGTTTTAAATACATATTTAAACCTCCCGCGTCGTTGAAACCCTGAGCCCCATGCCATCAAACCTTGCAAATCTATCACACCATCTCAACCTTCTAATCATCATCTACCAAATCCAATGGAGGTTATCCGTTGTCACACATTCCTAAGTGCGATAGTTAGCACACCATGAACCTTGCGATAAGCGTGGTTTCCGGGATTTCTCTCCCTGCTACGTGTCTTAATCATATTTTATTGCATAAATCAAACCAATTCCACTTACTACCTTTGAAGCCTACGAAAACTACTAGGTGGTTTTTTCGTCCTCTGCGCCCAAACTACTCATCCATTTGAATTGACCTCTCATTCAATGCATTCACTGTTAAATGAAAATCCTTATAAACCGCTCATTTGCACTCTTTTATCCTTTCTATTATATTTTTCATGAAGAAGAAGCATTGTAGACCAAAAAAAATGTTGTCGAATCTTTTTTTAAGCCTAAATGAAACAAAATTCAACAATTTGATTGCTACAACTGCTGCAGAAGTCATCCAAGTGCTATAAAGACCAACAAAAGCTTCTAAAACTTTCTATAACCTCAGAAACCCTCTTGCAAAGAAAAACTTCAGTTTTCCCAGGTATTCTTCATAAGAAAAAACTTATTCATCGATCTAAAAGAGTAATATAGTTAATTGAATCATTTAGGAGCCTTTGAACCTAAAGAAACCCCATTACTTCCTAAATCCTTTGTTCTGCAAACCCTGAGCATCTTCTCACAGATTTAGAAGCCTTAGACTATTTTTAAACACAGAGTTTGATTGATTTAAGCCATCTACAGACCTGAGAAAGCCTTCTATGACCTTCAAACCCTTTCCTGAAGTACTTAGGCATCCTTTTTGCATAAAATTGATGTCTTAAGATTTATTTTTATCACAGAAAGTGCAGTATAAACCCTAGATATATTTTGCAAAAATTCTTAAGTCTTGGAGTTTAACTTTTGTTACAAAGATTACACTTTGGCTATTTGAATGAGTTTAAAATCTTTTTGTAGACAATAGATAACCCCTGTTTTATCCAAGTCCTTCTGCAAATTTTAAAATTACCATAGGTGCTTCTACAAGCCTAAATCAGTGTTTTTGAGGTCAAACAAGTATAAAATTTATAGATCAAGTAAAGTAATGGCTTCCAAAAACATTTTAGTTGTAAATCCTCTACAACCCCATGTTGTATATGTAAAGCACATTCCACTAGTAGATACAAACTTCAAGATTACTGATACAGTGATAGAATTCAACCTTCTTGAGCTCCACTGCTAGAGCCAAGAAAAATCCCTAGATCAGGTTGATGAAGTGTTCATCTGGGACTCTAATTTACGAAAATATGTTGTTCCTAATACTTACCAATGCCCAGAAGTAATTAGAATCTATCAATCATGCTACTTCCCAGATCAGAGAGCCATAGTAAACCCTGAAAAAGAAGTCTTGTTTACTATTACAATAGATTTAATCAATCAAATGCTTCAGATATAACCTGGACCAGATGAATTTCATTTGTCCATTGAAGCCCTCACTTAGTTATACTTGAATATGGAATTCCCCAAAAGGTTCCAGATTTTCCAAACCTTCATGCCTTCTGTTAGTTCCCAAATCCACCTCAGGCTGAAATAAGGCAGAAGAAGGACAACACCAAACCACGCTCAGCCTCGTAGCTAGCCCTACGAGGACAGGAGAGGGCTCTCTCCGGGTCAATCTCAATGAAAATATTCAAAAGGGGCTTGATATGACTAAAACAACAACTGATCTTAGGCTAGATAAACAAATAGGAGGGTTTGATTTTGATTTTTAGGGGTTTTTGTTGGAAAAAGGGAAAAACAATTTTTGGGCTTGGGGATGAGGCCAAATCTTGGAGAATTCAAGTTGGGGCAGGGTAGGCAATGGATTTGATGTCTAAATATCAAAATAATGGATGGAAAAGACTGCTAAGGAGCTGAAGAGGGCAAGAGAGTACAAGGATCCTCTTCAAACTAACGAAAACATATAAAACTAAACAAAAGTCTAAGGCAGAGCACCAGCAAATCAATGAATTCTACCTCGAATACTCATTTGTTTAATTCAGAAGCATAGAGAAAGATGGCATACATATAACATTAATGAAATTAAAATAACATGAGAAGAAACATCATCAAAACTCAGAAGCCACAAGGATCCCAACAAGTGCTGCAAAACTCTGGTCTTTCCTTTGCCAAAAACTAAAATATGAATGTACAATGGAGTGCCAAACTTTTCCTAAGAGTCCAACCCTGAAAATGTCTCAGAAAATACAATAAATAGACAAGTATAACCCCTTCCCATGCCTCTAGGGGTCGAGCTCATGCTTCTAGGAGCACTTTGAACCAATTCTAAACAAAGAGCTAAAATCTAGGCAGACAAACAACTTGCCTCTATAAGCTAGGAAACTTATCCATTCACTTGATTTTCACTTTTTTGTGAATGAATCATCTAGAACAATTAAATACATGCCAAAATTACATCATGGTTACCAAATTACATCAAACTAGATCAAAAATTACATCAAGAGGTGAAACTAGTCAATACTGGCTGAAGCTCTGAGCTAGAAGGTGAAAAATAGGCTGAATGCCTATATGCGCCGCGCTCCAAAGCTCTATGTGCCGTGATACTTTGGACCTGATTTTGGAGCACTTCTCAAAGTCCAAATTGCACTCATGATAGCTCGTTGGAAATCCCTAGATTTCGGCTATCCAAAACAAGTGGAATTTTTCAATTTGGACCTCATTTGCCCCTCCAAAACTTCAATCTCCCAAAAGTACTTCCTGCTGGTGCAAAAGGTGGCAGAAAGGTGATTTTCATGGTGTTTTTGGTCCTTTAGGCAGCCCAGAATGTGATGAAATGATTCGGACATTCTTGAACATACACACTATATCATGACAAATCTAAAAATGTAAAGCTTCCCTCCAGAAGATGTCCCAATCATAAGCGCGCGTCGGGTGGCGCGACGCGTCGGGCAGAAAAACTTGTTTTGCAACCAAAATTTTCAAAATGAAAAAATCTTCTCCAAATTTGCTGAAATTTGGAGTGAAGGTCTCCCATCATGTCTCATGCTCAGCCAAGGAAGCTTCGGCCAAGATTCGGAGTGGATCCGGACTCTTTCGACGTTTCAGTGCTTTTTCCAGCCTTGCTTTCAAGATCTTCATTTTTTCTCTGCAAACGTGCGTGCGGGACCAATAGTGATTCTTCATATGTTTAAGCATGTCTTTGTCCCTGTTGTCCTTCTCCAAGAGCTTTTCTAGATGAATGTTAACATGTGTGAGGCAGGTCTCTCACTCAAATGGTGTCATGTCACCTGGGCTCTTCCGGGCCAATGCATGGTCTTCATGGATTCGTCGCAACTCTATAAGTGTGTGTTGATCCTCCAATTGTTTATTGCGCTGCTCCAAATAATCTATCACCCACTGATATCTCTACAACTTCACAGTCAAAGTATTAATCTCAGCCTTTTGTTCCTGAATGATCTCTTTGAGCTTTGAGCTAGGAGAGCTCACATCAACATCGATGAGTATAAAATCAGTGTCTTGGCCTCCTGAAGGGCCCTCATCGTGTATAGGCCTCTTGCCTCTATCTTGAACATGTACCTGTTTTGATGTAGAAGGCAAGACCCCTTCCACACCATGTGGAGATAGTACTCGCGCTGCTGATGAAGTCAACGAGACCCCTTCCACCCCGGGTGGAGATAGTACTCGTCGCGATGCTGCAAATAAGACTCGATGGCCTCTTTGATAGGTCACACACACCGGAGCACTGATAGGCTCAAACTCAGGAACATCAAACTGGTGTCAAGACTCTCCCTCATCATGAACAACCTCAGGAGGCTATGGTGTTGCAAAGAAGTCACAGGAAATGAAATCATCCCATGCGATGCCCTGCTGTGCGAGTTTATGTACCACCATGATCTTGATGAGCGCGTAATGGTAAATGCTGTTATGTTGCTGCGTTGGGGTCTTCTTCTGTACAAGGACCGTCATCTGCTCTATGTTACGGTACATGAAATATGGAATGCTCATCAACCGCACTCTTGTGAAATTCATCAACAGCCGGATGTGATATGCATACAAGCGTGAAAAGCGCCCTTCACAACTGAAGTACCTAATGATAAGTTTCATCAATGGTGCGTACTCATCCCTCAGAAACCGGAAAGGAAATACCTTGCTCAGCTGCCTCAGATATTCGGGTCTGATGTAAGGCTCATAATATGCCCTATCCAACTGCTGCTGCTTATTCCACTCTTCACCGATGTTTAGTATCCCGGTCGCCTCAGAAATAGTCTCTGGTGACAAAGTGAAATTCACTCCAGCGAGGTTTACATGACCATTATGCAAATGAAGGACAAATAAGCGAGCTAACTCATGATGATGCTGAGTTCGGGCAATCATCTCACAATACTGGAAACATGACTGACACTGAAAACAATCCATTGCAAGCGGGCAAGCCTGCAATTGTGTCAAAGAAGTGGGTTCTTCCCTGACATGCCTGCCACTTTTGTGAGATCTTCTTGGCACATTAAGCTCAGTAGATGAATCACTATCCTGCTCATACCCCTGCTCATATGGTGAATCTATCTCTGACATGGTGCTGAAATGTATTTGTCAACTATGTGCTTGATTGATTAGAAAATGAGTGATTGGTGTATTTGTTTCAATGCCCAAATGCGTCACATGAAATGAGAGGCTGCAAGGAAGTGTCAAAGTGAACACAATGGACTGTCACCTGACTTTGGAATGGAAAGACATTTACTCACTGCTTTGGAAAACTTCGAGTTTAGACACCTTTGCAAATGATATGGGACTGGGTGATAATGATGGGACTTGTAGTTTTAGGAATAGGAGTTAATGAAATGACAACATACAAGTGCAGTCAAAGATATAAATGCAGCCTTTGGATCGTGTGGAAATGGGCTTTTAAATGGATAGTGAATGATAGGATTTTAAGACTTACCACATGAAAACAAAATAAATGAGAGACACGGGACAGTGGTATAAAAATATGGCAGTGATATTAATGACAGTAACGAAAATGATAACCAGAGCACAAATGTCTATGGACTAAGGTTTTAAACACCAAAATTTCAAGTTTTTTAAATGACCTCCTTTCAAAACCCTAGGAGTAAATTGTGAAGTGGATATAGGGTTAAGTCTTTCACCATTAACACTTGATCTTCGGTCCCAAACACCAAACACGTCTTCAAATCAATGAACAAAGGTTTTTTTAACTTACTTGGAGTGGAAGAATTGTTTGATTTTGAAAAATTGTAGAGATTTGATGAATTTCGGGCTTGATGGATCAATGCGTCACATGCACACCTAGTGTGCCGCGCTCTGTCGGTGCGCCGTGCCTGTGGAAAAAAACACTGACAGTTTTAGCCCAATGCGTCGCGCCTCTTTCCTATGCGCCACACTCTGCTATCACACACAGTCGGCCTTCCCAAAACGCAGTTTTCTCTCCAACCTTGAAATTCAATTTCTCAATGAGATTTTGTGAATGTTTCTCGATGCAAATAGGTATGACTTTGTGAAATATCTTGCAAGAGGTGGCTTTGATTTTTACTTCTCCAAAAACCCATTTTGTAATGTTCTTTTTATTTTGGCACTTTGTCATTTAATTCAACCTTATGTCTTTTGGCTTTTCACTGATTTTCTGAGCTTTAAATGATGAAATTAGTTGATTTTTGCAGGGATATTGGCGTTGATGTTTGGAAAAGGAAAACTAGAGCTTGCTTTTAAATCTTCAAGACGGAAAAATACATGATTATTACGAAAAATGAATTCGATAATTTCTTATTCAAAACAGAGTTTTGAACAAGAAATGTCCTCGAAAATGTTTGATGATGAAAATTTTGAACTGAGAAATTCTTTGAAAACCATCCTCATGGCCTGGGGGCATTTATTAAACATGTCAATAGACTAAACCCTAGACTCAAAAACTGAAAGACTTTTTTCGACCAAAATAATCATTTTATGACTGTGAATGGCATGAAATGAACTTTGATGGATTTTGAGGAGTTTTAACCAACCCAGCAGGTACAAGCATGAGGTAAAACAAGAGAAACAAACCCTTCTGTCAGTCAGTGGCATGCTCCTAACGAAATGTAGATGAAAGAACGGAATGAGACACCTAAACAATGAAAATGCAAATAGAGAAATGATCTCTGACGGAGGGCTGCAAAGTCCGATTCTAACATTGGATCCAATGGGGATGGTATCTCCTTGGAGGTGCCAAGAACAATAGATCTTTGGGAGAGCAGACCAGTGCCTTATCCATTGGGCCATGGAATCCATTATTCGACAAGACGACAAAAAACGGATAACTCAATTTATTGACTAAAATTTTACCTTAAACTGACTCACCTTAAACTGACTCAACTCTTAAAACAGAAATGACTGAAACAAACAGACTCAAAAAACTCAAATGAAAATTGAAATCCTTCCTCAGGATTATAGCCTTCGCTTCGGGCCCCATACTGAAGAAAAGACTACAGTGCACACTTACAACAAACTTGAAAATCATGATATGTACAATGACAATGATCAACAGAAAACATCTTAGAAATAGTAGCGCTTGAGCAGCCGGCCATTAACCGGCCCTCCTAGACAGTCTTCACCATTCATCTCCTTCAACAGAAAGGCGTTCTGACCTCGATATGCTGCAATCTTGAATGGACCTTTCCAAAGGTTTTCAAACTTACCGTGTTTACCTTTGTCTTCATTCCTAGCATCCCACTTCAGTACCACTTCCTCCAACTGGAATTTATCTGCCTTCGCTTTCCTGTCATAGATCGTTTTTATTCTTTCCTGTAACTTGAATGTGTTATGAAAGACCTCTTCCCTTGTTTGATGTAAATGAATCATCTGGTTTATCCTTCTCTGCATATGGCTTTCTTCACTATCAGCCTCCTGAAGAAGCTTGACTATCGGAACAGCAAGTGAAGTAGGAAAAACTGTATCTACTCCATAAACCAACTCGAAAGGAGACATACCAATTGACTTCTCTTGACTTACCCATCATCCCATAACGCATTCACCAGCTTCTTATGCCAACTCTTCTTATTGATGTCCAGCAAATTTTTAATGATATTGACTAGAGACTTATTGGAAGATTGCGCCAAACCATTACCTTGCGGATGATAGGCGGTTGAATGCCCCAAAATGATTTTATACTTTGCACAAAACTCAATAGCCGCTGCATTATCTGTGATCAATTTACTCGAGCAACCAAAACGGGACAAAATGTTGTTCTCAAGGAAAGAAATAATTACCGAATCGGTGGCTTGTCGTGTGGGCACTGCTTCAATCCATTTCGTAAAGTAATTGGTGGCTGTCAGAATGCATATGTGTTGTCTTGAGGAAGGAGGATGGATTTCCCCGATGAAATCCAAACCCCACTGCTGGAAAGGGGCGCTTACCTCAACAGGCTTGAGTGGCAATGGCTGTAATTTCTTTCTTCCTTCAAAAATCTGGCACTCATGGCAGCCTTTGACTGTTTTATAGACATCAGCAAACAACGTGGGCCAATAGTACTCAGCTCTCAAAATATTATTGGTAGTTGTCTTCCAAAAATGATGACCGCCGCAATATCCTTTGTGGAAATCTTCCATTACCTTCTCCTCTTCTTCCTCCACCAAAAAATTCAATAATACACCACCTGGATCCTTCCAATACAGTGCAGAATTCAAAATACAAAATTTTGCAGCCTTCAGTTTCAAGGTCCTACCTTTGTTTCGAGTCATGCCGGGCGGTGATGACAAATTTTGAAGAACATAGATGATATCTGAATACCACGGGGAATCAACATATATTTCCGATACCTGAAGTGGCGCATTCTCCTCATCTTCATTAGACATAGCAACAATCAGATTTATGTCTAATGAGTGCAAATTGGATTCAGCCATAAGTTTCGCCAGCCCCTGTCCCTTGATCAACTTCGTGGGCCTTATTTCCACATCATATTGCAGCAAAGCTGCGATCCAATTACCACGCCTTCCTTCCGGATCAGTCTGTACTAATACATCTTTCACAGCAGTGTTAGGAACATAAGCTAAAATATGGGAATGCAAAATGTATACCCGGAAATCCTTCAATGCCTTTACCAATGCCAGTGCCTGTTTCTCAATGATGTTGTATTTCAGGGCTGCGTCTCTAATAGTTCGACTGAAAAATTCTATGGGATTCTCATGTCCATCTCTCTTCTGCATTAACACGGCTGCCATGGTATGTTCTGAAGCAAAGGAAAACAAAATGAAATCTTGGGTGTAATCCGGGCTGATTAACACCGGGGCTGAAGATAGTGCCAACTTCACCAAATCAAAGGACTTTACCGCATCTTCCGTCCAATTTACTTGGTTGTCCTTTTTCAGCATATTTGTTATTTCTCTCAAATGCTCAGCAAGGTTAGGGACAAAATGACGCAAAAAGTTCATCTTACCATTAAAAGACTGAATCTCTTTCTTGTTCCTAGGAGGGTCAATTTGCTGGATTGCTTCAACACGTGCCAGATCAATACGAATGCCATCTTTGGAAATAATGTGACCAAGTAACTTACCTTCGTCCATGGCGAATAAGATCTTTTTAGGATTAAGCAAGACACCATATTTTCTCCACTTATGAAAAACAACTTTCAAGTGATACATATGTTCTTCATCTGAATTGGAAAACACCGTCAAATCATCAAGGTATATAACAAGGAAAACATCTTTTTCATTTGTAAAATCCATGTCCATCGCCCACTGGAAATTTGCACCAGCATTCTTCAAACCAAATGGCATCTTGGCATAGTGAAATGTCCCCCACGAAGTAGTGAAGGCTGTTTTGTCACGGTCATCCTCATGAACCAAGATTTGGTTATATCCAGAATAACCGTCAAGTAGTGACATCCGAGATGCACCCACTACTTGCTGCAATATATGATCCATCTTAGGAAATGGATAATTGTCCTTCAATGACACCTTGTTCAGATTTCAGAAATCAATACACAACTGGATCTCACCTGTCTTTTTCCACACTGGCACTAAGTTGGAAATCCAATCAGAAAATATGATAGGAACAATGATTCCTACTTTGTACAACCTATTTACCTCCTTCTCAATCGATGGCAGCAATTTTGGATTGATTCTTCTTAGCTTTTGTCTGAAAGTTTTTTGATTAGGCTTAATTGGGATAGTATGCTGGATGATATTGGTGTCATACGTCTTTAAATATGAGTAATCCCAAGCGAAAGCATCAGCAAATGAAGACAACAAACTCACATATTCAGCCCTTACCTCCGGTGACAATGACTTGGATAACTTTACCATTTTTGGATTTTCAGTTGTCCCAATATTTACATCCTCCACTCCTTTTTCAGTCGGTCGTAAATTTGGTTTCTTGGCCACATCATCCTGATCGAAGAGTTCTTCTAAAGGTATCAAAACTTTAGGAATAATGTTATATTTCAGTTGTAACACTTCCATTTGGTTAACTCGAACATCATCACCATCATCAAATTATACATCAATTGAGGTATCTTTGAACTTACCTTTACTCTGCAGGAAATCATTAATCTCATCACCATCTTGGAAAACTTGCCAACATCTTTGATTATCCGGTACGGTAGGACGGTGCTTCACATGAATTTCGAATTTATTGCTTGAATTCATTGGGATTTACAAGTTACTAGCTGCCTTGGCAAGCGCATTAGCAATTCCATTTTGAATGCGAGGAATACAAGTCAAGGTATAATCTGAAAACTGTTTCAAAATATCAAGGACAGCGTTCCGGTAAGCCCGCATCCGGGGATGTTTCGTTTGATATTCACCCTTTACCTGCTTAATCACCAATTCGGAGTCGCCATAGACCGCAATTATTTTAGCATTCAGCTTTCTAAGAATCTTTAAGCCAACAATTAGAGCTTCATACTCAGCCTCATTGTTCGAACAATCAAATGCCAACTTGTAAGAACATACCCGTACATTGCTCGGTACCTTATTAGGAGCTGAAAAAGGGCTGCGTACCCAAATAACAATCCCAACACCATCATTGCCCACTACACCATCGAATTCCATGGTCCATAGACCCTCTTCATCATCCTCTAAGTGCTGAAATTGTGCTAGCTCTGTTTTTTATGCTTGTTGTCCACTATCTTTAGCTGATTGCTCAACTGTGCTTTCCGGTAGCTACCTTTCTTTCTGCAAAACTTCTCTGAAATTCTCGGTAATCTCTGGGATATCTTCTGCTTGAACCAACTGACTATATACATCATTAAAACTATCGGCAAACAAAAGAAAAGACTCTATATCTGTATGTACATAATTAAGTGGATGATTAACCGGTTTCTCCTTAGTGGTAATCATATACTTCATTTTTTGTTCCCGGTACAACTTTCTCATTTGGCCAAAAACGGGAATCGTCGCATAGGAGAAATCTAACTGTAGTGTCCCTTTCAATTTTTCTCCCCAAGATCTGGAAAGCAACATACCAAATCTTGGAGGAATGTCTGCTACAACAACATCCATCAAAACATTCTTTGTAGGAATCTGATCCAAACTTACAACCAAGTCTTTAATGAGCCCAATACATCTCACTCTACTAGAATCAAATGAATAAAGATCGTGGTACTTCCTGGTAATGTCTAGACCCAACTTCTCCATGATTGATTTCGGCATAAGGTTATGGGAAGCACCGGAATCGAACATGGCGTTATGCAACACAAACTCATGCAACCGAAGATTGATATAAAAAGGAGGTACCTCACTGTCCGGAGACTCACCATCCAAAGCTGGTCCAAATATCAGTTCCGGTTGATCATCTTCAATATTCACCATGTCAAACATGGGATCGAAATTCAAAATTCTAGAAACCTAACCTTTATAACTGTTGTTCCTCATTAGTTCAGTCAAGGGAATAGATACCTTCAATTTTGAAATTTCATTCTCCAAACTAAAAGCTGAAGTCTTTTCGATCTCTTTGGCTGGAACCTCTTTCTTTTCAACCTTCTCTTTCGATGCGATTGGATGATTTGATTTTTCTGCTGATGATGACTTATTGGCAGCAGGATCAACTACCTCTTTTTCTTTCTTTTGTGCAACATGTGAATCATTTTTGGGCACTGAAACTTCTTTCCTCTTCTGAATTGGATTGACTGGTACATCTCTATTCCTAAGAGAATATTGCTTCTGCTGGGATGACAATGCATTCATATATCCTCTCTGATACTCATCTGACTCCTCCTCAAGGGCTGCATCATTAGCTAGGATAAAATCCTCATCTCTTTGTACTGCTGAACTTTCTGCATATTCTTCATCTTCGGTGATATAAATGGGCAAATCATCAGGAGTAAAGAAATGATTTTGCTCTCCTACTACATCATCTTCATCGTCTGAATCCTGACCAACAAAATTCTGCTGAAGAGGTGTCTTTACTTGCTGCTAGACTGCTGGTTCTTGTGCTCGCTGTTCTCGTTGCTTAATCCTGAATTGGGGCTGCTGCTGACCACGAAAGTTAGGATTCCGAACTTGTGGTTCGGGCTTATCAATAGTGAGCCTTTCGAACATCTTTCCCATTTCACGAAGTATCTTATCTGTGGATGTAGAAGCTTCTTCTTTTATCACAACTTTCTTCTCTGCTTTCAGTCTAGCTCTCTTATCATTCAAGTTTGCCTCAACAGTCACGGAAATCTTCTGCATGTCCTCTAAAGTAGGCGGATCTCTATCTCGTAATGAATAGGCCATCTCCGGATCAAAACCATCCGGGAATTTTAACAAAGCTGACTTCTTAGAAGGCCTCAAGTCATCAGGAATTGCATTATAAACCGCATTAAATCTGATAATATAGTCTTGGACAGACTCACCAGGATTACGCTTGATGCTAGTATACTCAGAAGTGATTTGCAGCGGATCTTTCTTCATCTCCCACCGATCTAGAAACTGTCTCTGAAGGTCTTCTAATGTATTAATACTTCCGGGCTGTAAGGCTCTGAACCACTTGCGTACCTCGCCTCCAAAAGTTTGGACAAACAATCTCATGGAGACATTCTCTTCATCAATTTCATGCAGGTCCAAAAAGTCTGTCATTCTAACAATATGCTGCTGAGCGGGCACACTTTGAGGAGTACCATCAAAAAAAGGAATTTTACTCTGATAATCAGTGGGCATAGGATCCAAATTTGTGGGCAAAACAAGAGGTGTGAATCTAGCAGCCATGGCTCTTGGTGGATTTATGATCTGTCTTGGAAAAACAGGTGGAATAGGAGAAGTAGGTGTTCAAGGTGTATGTGGCGAAGATGGAGGAGGAACTACTGCAGATTTCTGATCAGATATCAATGGTTGCACTGGAATGGTAGAAATAAAAGAAGGCTCAGCGTGAACTTGTGAATCAGAAGTAACTACTGATGGACCAAGAGTTTCAGAAGCGGATTCAATAAACTCAGGAATATTCGTTGCGACAATAGAGTTCTAAAGGTTCAGAATGTAATTATCAATGGATCGATTAGCTTGTTCAACCTCAAGATACTTAATGAACTCGAGATTTATGACGGTAAAACTAGTAGCACTTTCAGATTTGGTTTCGAACAAGGATAACTCGAACTGATAATCAAACTCAATGTCTTCGATGTATTCAAATACAATAGGGTATGAATGAGATTTAAATAGAGGAAACACGGGAGCTTCTCGACGGAAAATTCTAGGAATTAGGTTGGGATTCTCATACACTGGAGGCGGATTAGGATAAGGATTTGATCTAGTATGTCTTTTGGAAGCTAGTGTA
This sequence comes from Pinus albicaulis, assembly GCA_034641835.2. NCBI lineage: Eukaryota > Viridiplantae > Streptophyta > Pinopsida > Pinales > Pinaceae > Pinus > Pinus albicaulis. The sequence goes on along the minus strand of CM076575.1, from coordinate 1,070,718,837 downwards.
TTGATCTACTCAAAAATCAAAGGGAAAAATGATCTATTCAGCCTATCAAATTCTAGACTCAATCATACAAAAGTCCAGAACGATATAATGTACTGGGGAAAAACACAAGGCAAATTTCACGTTCACAAGCTAGACCGGAGATCGACTGAAGAAGCGTTTATCTACTTCCGCTAATGCAAAGCAAAAGCGTTTCGAAAGCTACCAGGCGTGACTTCAGACTCCGTCTGTAACTTATGAAACAAATAACATCAACAAGCAAACCATTTTCTTCCCCAGTATGGTCTCCACTATGTTAGTTCCCAAATCCACCTCAGGCTGAAATAAGGCAGAAGAAGGACAACACCAAACCACGCTCAGCCTCGTAGCTAGCCCTACGAGGACAGGAGAGGGCTCTCTCCGGGTCAATCTCAATGAAAATATTCAAAATGGGCTTGAGATGACTAAAAAAGAAACTGATCTTAGGCTAGATAAACAAATAGGATGGTTTGATTTTGATTTTTAGGGGTTTTTGTTGGAAAAAGGGAAAAACAATTTTTGGGCTTGGGGATGAGGCCAAATCTTGCAGAATTCAAGTTGGGGCAGGGTAGGAAATGGATTTGATGTCTATATATCGAAAGAATGGATGGAAAATACTGATGAGGAGCTGAAGAGGGCAAGAGAGTACAAGGATCCTCTTCAAACTGACGAAAACATATAAAACTAAACAAAATTCTAAGGCAGAGCACCAGCAAATCAATGAATTCTACCTCGAATACTCATTTGTTTAATTCAGAAGCATAGAGAAATATGGCATACATATAACATTAATGAACTTACAATAACATGAGAAGAAACATCATCAAAACTCAGAAGCCACAAGGATCCCAACAAGTGCTGCAAAACTCTGGTCTTTCCTTTGCCAAAAACTGAAATATGGATGTACAATGGAGTGCCAAACTTTTCCCAAGAGTCCAACCATGAAAATGTCTCAGAAAATAAAATAAATAGACAAGTATAACCCCTTCCCATGCCTCTAGGGGTCGAGCTCATGCTTATAGGAGTAGTTTGAACCAATTCTAAACAAAGACCTAAAATCTAGGTAGCCAAACAACTTGCCTCTATAAGCTAGGAAACTGATCCATTCACTTGATTTTCACTTTTTTGTGAATGAATCATCTAGAACAAGTAATACATGCCAAAATTACATCATGGTTACCAAATTACATCAAGCTAGATCAAAAATTACATCAAGAGGTGAAACTAGTCAATACTGGCCGAAGTTCTGAGCTGGAAGGTGAAAAATAGGCTGAATTCCTCTATGCGCCACACTCCAAAGCTCTATGTGACGCGCTACTTTGGACCTGCTTTTGGAGCACTTCCCGAAGTCAAAATTGAGCTCATGGTAGCTCTTTCGAAAGCCCTGGATGTCGGATATCCAACCCAAGTGGAATTTTTCAATTTGGAGCTCATTTGCCCCTCCAAAACTTCAATCTCCCAAAAGTACTTCCTGCTGGTGCAAAAGGTGGCAGAAAGGTGATTTTCATGGTGTTTTTGGCCCTTTAGGCAGCCCAGAATGTGATGAAATGCTTCGGCCATTCCTGAACATACACACTATATCATGACAAATCCAAAAATGTAAAGCTTCCCTCCAGAAGATGTCCCAATCATAAGCGCGCGTCAGGTGGCGCGACGCGTCGGGCAGAAAAACCTATTTTGCAACCAAAATTTTCAAAATGACAAAATCTTCTCCAAATTTGCTGAAATTTGGAGTGAAGGTCTCCCATAATGTCTCATTCTCAGCCAAGGAAGCTTCGGCCAAGATTCGGAGTGGATCCGGCCTCTTTCGACGTTTCAGTGCTTTTTCTAGCCTTACTTTCAGGATCTTCATTTTTTCTCTGCAAACGTGCGTGCGGGCCCAATAGTGATTCTTCATATGTCTAATCATGTATTTTTCCCTGTTGGCCTTCTCCAAGATCTTTTCCAGATGAATTTTAACATGCGTGAGGCACGTCTCTCGCTCAAATGGTGTCATGTCACCTGGTCTCTTCCGGGCCAATGCACGGTCTTCACGGATTCGCCGCAACTCTATAAGTGTGTGCTGATCCTCCGGTTGTTTATTGCATTTCTCCAAATAATATATCACCCACTGAGATCTCTGAAACTTCACAGTCAAAGTATCAATCTCAGCCTTTTGTTCCTGAATGATCTTTTTGAGCTTTGAGCTAGGAGAGCTCGCATCAACATCAATGAGTATAAAATCAGTGTCTTGGCCTCCTGAAGGGCCCTCATCGTGTATAGGCCTCTTGCCTCTGTCCTGAACCTGTACCTGTACTGATGTAGAAGGCGAGACCCCTTCCACACCATGTGGAGATAGTACTCGCGCTGCTGATGAAGTCAACGAAACCCTTTCCACCCCGGGTGGAGATAGTACTCGTCGCGATGCTGCAAATAAGACTCGATGGCCTCTCTGATAGGTCACACACGCCAGAGCACTGATAGGCTCAAAATCGGGAACATCAAACTGGTGTCAAGGATCTCCCTCATCATGAACAACCTCGGGAGGCTGTGGCGCTGCAAAGAAGTCACGAGAAATGAACTCATCCCATGCGATGCCCTGCTGTGCGAGCTGATGTACCACCATGATCTTGATGAGCACATAATGGTAAATGCTGTTATGCTGCTGCGCTGGGGTCTTCTTCTGTACAAGGACCGTCATCTGCTCTATGTTACGGTACATGAAATATGGAATGCTCATCAACCGCACTCTCGTGAAATGCATCAACAGCCGGATGTGATATGCATACAAGCGTGAAAAGCGCCCTTCACAACTGAAGTACCTAATGATAAGTTTCATCAATGGTGCGTACTCATCCCTCAGAAACCGGAAAGGAAATACCCTGCTCAGCTGCCTCAGATATCCGGGTCTGATGTAAGGCTCATAATATGCCCTATCCAACTGCTGCCGCTTATTCCACTCTTCACCGATGTTTGGTATCACGGTCGCCTCAGAAATAGTCTCTGGTGACAAAGTGAAATTCACTCCAGCGAGGTTTACACGACCATTATGCAAATGAAGGAAAAATAGGCGAGCTAACTCATGATGATGCTGAGTTCGGGCAATCATCTCACAATAATGGAAACATGACTGACGCTGAAAAAAATCCATTTCAAGCGGGCAAGCCTGCAATTGTGTCAAAGAAGTGGGTTCTTCCCTGACATGCCTGCCACTTTTGTGAGATCTTCTTGGCACATTAAGCTCGGTAGATGAATCACTGTCCTGCTCATACCCCTGCTCATATGGTGAATCTGTCTCTAACATGGTGCTGAAATGTTTGTCAACTGTGTGCTTGATTGATTAGAAAATGAGCGATTGGTGTATTTGTTTCAATACCCAAATGTGTCACATGAAATGAGAGGCTGCAAGGAAGTGTCAAAGTGAACACAATGGACTGTCACCTGACTTTGGAATGGATAGACATTTACTCACTGCTTTGGAAAACTTCGAGTTTAGACACCTTTGCAAATGATATGGGACTGGGTGGTAATGATGGGACTTGTATTTTTAGGAACAGGATTTAATGAAATGACAACATACAAATGCAGTCAAAGATATAAATGCAGCCTTTGGATCGTGTGGAAATGGGATTTTAAATGGATAGTGAATGATAGGATTTTGAGACTTACCACATGCAAACAAAATAAAAGAGAGACACGGGACAGTGGTATAACAATATGGCAGTGATAGTAATGACAATAACGAAAATGATAACTAGAGCACAAATGTCTATGGACTGAGGTTTTAAACACCAAAATTTCAAGTTTTTTAAATGACCTCCTTTCAAAACCCTAGGAGAAAATTGTGAAGTGGATATAGGGTTAAGTCTTTCACCATTAACACTTGATCTTTGGTCTTAAACACCAAACATGTCTTCAAATCAATGAACAAAGGTTTTTTTAACTTACTTGGAGTGGAAGAATTGTTTGATTTTGAAAAATTGCAGAGATTTGATGAATTTTAGGCTTGATGGCTCAATGTGCTGTGCGCACACCCAGTGCGCCGCGCTCTGTGGGTGTGCTGCGCCTGTGGAAAAAAACACTGATAGTTTAGGCCCAATGCGCCGCGCCTCTTTCCTATGCGCCGCGCTCTGTTATCACACACAGTCGGCCTTCCCAAAACGCAGTTTGCTCTCCAACCTTGAAATTCGATTTCTCAATGAGATTTTGTGAATGTTTCTCGATGCAAATAGGTATGACTTTGTGAAATATCTTGCAAGAGGTGGCTTTGATTTTTACTTCTCCAAAAACCCATTTTGTAATGTTTTCTTTATTTTGGCACTTTGTCATTTAATTCAACCTTCTGTCTTTTGGCTTTTCACTGATTTTCTGAGCTTTAACTGATGAAATTAGTTGATTTTTGCAGGGATATTGGCATTGATGTTTGGCAAAGGAAAACCAGAGCCTGCTTTGAAATCTTCAAGACGGAAAAATACTTGATTATTACGAAAAATGAATTCGACAATTTCTTATTCAAAACAGAGTTTTGAACAAGAAATGTCCTCGAAAATGTTTGATGATGAAAATTTTGAACTGAGAACTTCTTTGAAAACCATCCTCATGGCCTGTGGGCATTTATTAAACATGTCAATAGACTGAACCCTAGACTAAAAAACTGAAAGACTCTTTTCAACCAAAATAATCATTTTATGACTGTGAATGGCATGAACTGAACTTTGATGGATTTTGAGGAGTTTTAACGAACCCAGAAGGTACAAGCATGAGGAAAAAGAAGAGAAACAAACCCTTCCGTCAGTCAGTGGCATGCTCATAATGAAATGCAAATGAAAGAACGGAATGAGACACCTAAACAATGAAAATGAAAATAGAGAAATGATCTCTGACGGAGGGCTGCAAAGTCTGACTCTAACACCTTCTTATGTAGAAATTCCCAAGTTAAATCCTCCATACTCTTCCGCTAAATTCTCTCAAAGGACAAGACATATCATTTCCATGTTGTCTTTAATTCTTGGCTACTTTACAGATGAACATGCTGATGTTGCAGTACTAGGTTTTATATCTACTTTCACACTTGGTCAACTCCCTTCTCCCATTTTTAACTTTTCCCAATATATTGCTAACAGTATCCATGAACAATTGGTAAAAATGCCTTCTGAAGGTGTTTTCAAGTACTCTTCATTCCTATTTCACATGTTCCTATATTTTCAGTCTGAGAAATTCAATATAAATCTTCATAAGCTTGATGTGGAAGGAAATCCTCAATCAATCATCTTTTGGACTTCCTTGATAATGAAATATTCCAATGAGTTCACCTATATAGTTTTTACAGATTCCTTCATCCATCCCATAGTCAATTTTCTTAACAGTATTATACAACCCAAAATTAGTAATGAAATCAAGAAGGTACTGCAATTTTCTGAGCATAATAGGACAATTGATTGGTACTTGCACCAAAACCATACAGAAATAAGAGATTATGGATCAAGTCTTATCCCTTATAAACTTCCCAAATACCTCCCTATGAGGTTATTTGCCCTAAAATACATAAGACAGATTCTAAATCCAGATGCAGTTAATTTCTTAATAGAAAAGAAGAAAATATAGTTCAAGTTGAAGAACCAAGTTGGCCCTTTTATCTATAATAATAGAGAGGCAAGTCCAGAGGCTGAAAAAAATTTGCAGGAGTTCAAGTTCAGTCCTAGTTTCCTATGGTATTATGATCCCCTAGGTGTTATTAGTAAAATGAGAGTTAAATGCAAATTAGCTCCATATGTACATGAAAAGAAGCTAGAGATTGAGAAGTTCTCAAACCAATCTGAATGGTTAGAAAACGCATTGGTAGAGGCAGAGAAGCAAAGTGATACTAGTCAAACTTTGCAAACTCCAGCCCAAGAAGACAAAAATGTGAAGAGAAACAGAGAGGAAGGATCCTATATAGCAGAAACTACAATAGAGACTAAATTCAACTTGAGATACAGTAAAAATCCATGGCTAAATCCTGCCAATAAAGAAAAGGAGACAATAGAGGTGATTGATATAGAAATTGCAAAAAAAGATAATGCGCCTCCTACAATAATTGAAGAGGAACCACATCCCACTACTTCTAAGACACAACTATTTCAAGAACAACACAGTATAGAAGTTTCTTCATCTAAGAAAACAAAAAAAAAAGACATGGATATCAAAGAGGAATTTGGTAAAAGAGAAAGAAGCCAACAAAGAAGAAGATTTTCCTGCCACTGTCATCCCTGTAGTCACAATAGTTGTACCTTCTACTTTGGCAGAATCACTGGCTCGTAATGTCTCAATGGCCACAACACTTCTAGTTACTTCATCTACAACTTCAGCTACAGAATCTTCAACAATAGCAACACAGCATTCAGATGAAGCAAGAAAGTTAGTAAAGGCTATGCAAGATATGTCTATTCAAACCAATGAGATAAACAAACTAAAAGAACGACTAAAAAATCTTGAAGATGCAAAGAAACTTGCTCAAATAAATGCTAAGAATGAAGAACAAATAGCTAACACATTGAATGAGCAACTAAAAATGTTAGAAAAAGAACTAACACTAAAGGAACCGATAGAACATGTCAAGAAACAACTATGGTCCAATATCATTGAAGCAGTCAATGATATTTGGCCATCCATACAGGTCATATATGAGCAGAAAGACTTAGTGAAATCAACAAGAGAAGCAATCCAGAAGATCAAACAAGAGCTTGGTAAGAAACCTAAAGAAGGTCTAGAAATAATCAAGTTTCTTAATTCCAAAAATAAAAAAGAGCTGGAAGAGATTAGAATTAATGATAGAACAGAGACCATCCTAGAAGTTAGGAAGGTAATCTCTAAAAATAATTTGATGACATAGTTGGAAGAGAAATGCCAGAACATGGAGATTTGTATCACAAGGTTCATGATCAAATTTGATGTTCTAAGGAAAAAAGGCTTTCGCAATCCTCTAATGATTAATGATAGATTAATGAAGTAGGATGATTATGATAAAAAGATAAGAGAATTTTCAATGGAGCAAGTGAATAATTCAGCCTTGCAGGGAATCCCAACAGGGAAGGTGCTCTACAAGGATTTTGAGAATTTGTTTTACTTATAGCATGAAGTAAAACACTTATTTGTGAACAAGCATTAGGGGAATTTTGAGGTCTAAAATGGGCCTCCTAAGGAAATTATAAAATAATAGTGGAAATAATAAAATAATATTTGATTACATCATCAAATTTTAGAGGGAAAAAAGAAAAAACTACATTTTCAACTCGTATTTGAACTTATATCCCTAAGGGTTTACTCAAATTTCAAGCAAGAATACTCGTTGGATGCAAAATTTAATTCCTAATCCAAGGAGTACCCATGTTTCATACTATTGATGGAATTTTCTATATGAAAAATGAGAAATACATAAAAAAACGTGATTTCAATCACATTGTTTTATGTATTTCTCATTTTTCGTGTAGCAGGGTCCATCAAAAGTATGAACCGTGGGTAATCCTTGGATGAGGAATTAAATTTTACATCTAACGAGTATTCATTCTAGAAATTTGAGTAAACCCTTAGGGAGATAAGTTCAAAATACAAGTTGAAAAAACAGTTTTATTATTTTATTATTTTTTAATATTTTTAGCTTTTTACTCCAAAAATGGTTAATCAACCCCCATCGTTGACATCATCAACTTGAATCCTATTGGTTCTTATAAATTTTATTTTAGTTGTACATTTTTCTTACGAGCCTATTTTAGACCTCAAAATTCCCCTAATGTTAACATTCTCAGAGTATACTGAAATTGATGAAAAATTCAGAAGGATGATGAAGATAAAACTGCTAGAGGCAGAATTCTGGGAAAAATTGACTGATCTACTGTGAAATCAAAATTGCAGTAAGCACAGAGCAGTTAAAGTAAAAAAATAGATCTTGTTATTTTTACATCATCATTTACAGTTTTATAGTGAAATAGTATCAAGATAAAGAGTATCAGAGGAAAGATTATCAGTTACAGATCAAAAGTTTAAAGTAAATCAAAGACTACAAAGTAGAGATTAATTTTCCAGCGTGGAAGACACCTCACTGTCCAGCTGCAACTTCGTCGAACATCAAAGAGATAAAGCAGTAGCAAAAATCAAGACAACAAACCATTTTATTTCAATAAAAAAGGGACAGATAACATTAGTTAGAAATTTGTCACTATCTTCTTGCATGAAGATATTTCTTTTCCATGAATAATTCCTAAGTTTATTTTAGGATATTTTGTATGAATTTTTGTATAAATACTTCTCATTTCGAAGTTTTTAGTGTGGATGAATTTCTGAACATTTCTATAGTTGTATTATTCTGAACCTAAGGGTGATTGTAACAATTTCAAGTTAGCAGACTGGATCAAAGCAAGAAAGCATCATATTACAGGATTCATGTGTTGGTATTTTCACTTGTTTCTTTGTCAATTTCTTATGGTTTTCATCAATACTTGAATGTGTTCTAAATCCGAATGATAAATCAGGAATTGTTATTTCAGAATATGTTAAAATCACTATGTTTTGACTGATTATCATTTATATGTTTTCCACTGATACCTAGATTAGGGAACCCTTAATTGCTCCCTAGTTTGGATTTACCTTTGTCTTTTCACTCATAATCCGGATTTAAGAATCCTTGATTGCTCTTTTATCTCAATCAAAACCATTTTCACCATCAGCCTTGAAGATCTAAAGTGACTCAACTATCTTGCCCCGTAAACATTTCCCTTTAGAACTTGATCCTGATCTGACTGCTTGACACATTGACTCCATTAGCTTAATGAAATACATATCTACATCTATCCATCTAAGTAAGTGATTTCACCACCAAATCAAATCAAAACACAAAACCGATTTCCCCTACATAACTAGCCTAAAATCAAATACAATCAACAAAGATAAATCATATAGAGACATGCCTCTATGAGCATTAGGAAGGCTATATCCTAAGGCTTAAAAGTATGTTTGTGGTTACCTCTAATATTCTTTAAAACTAAAAGAAAAAATCTCACAACTTTTGAGAATTATTGTAGTGATAACACTTGGAACCTCAAAGCTTTACTCAAGTTCTTCAAAATTACAAAGTACAAAATAATAATATTAACAAGATTAAGTTACAAAGATACAAATAAAGGAGAGAGATCTCCTATTTATACAAATTTCTTAGCAACCTCCTCATTAATGAGGATCCGTCTTTTTCTCCTTTGATCCATAACATTCTCAACCAATTTTCTAACCATAGGCCACATATCCCTCCTTCAAATCTCCTTGATATCATGAAGATAAATTCGAATTTTATCTTTGGGAGCCACATAAGAGGGCCTTAGAAGCTTCCAATGAACCTACACATGTCACAAAACTATTCCCACTTTTAAGGTATAGCATATGCATATTATTTCCTAACTTTTGATCAAAAATTCATTAAAAATACTAGAAATTAATAATGTTTGGAAAACACAAGGGTAACCCAAATGATGATGAAAGTGAGATGAATGTAGTGACATGGTAGTGAAATGGAGGTGAAATGGAGTGATATAATGAACATGATGGTGAATGTGGATGTCTTTTTAAGGACATTTCTAAGACCGAACAGTCGCCAGATTAGATCATGGTGTGGTAGATGTGCGGTGAGGTGAGCGGTAGATAATGTTCAGTGGATGTTAATGAATGGTGGGGTAGGGGAGACAATCAAAGTGATGTGACTTTGATAAATGACGAGTAGGGGTATGTAATGTGTCGGATGAGTAAAAGAAATGAATGAAGGCTTTTCATATGCATGAAAAGGATAAATGTGGAAATGCAATTTACTCACCCTTTTTACACTTTAACACTATCATGTTCCTCTTTCAAATGAGTTGTGAAGGCAAATTGATTTCCTTTGAAGCTATGACAGTCAATATGATTTTTTTTTATCATAAATGAAATAGTGAGACAAAGATGATACTTTTGAGACTTGAGCTATATGAAACAACAAAAATAATTTTTATTTGGACTGCATAAACTTGCTTTCTCCTTCATCAGATTTTTATGAATGAAATGGAGGATTCACTGCCTTATTTTTAGTGAAAATCTAAAGATTTTTCCATGGGTAGTTTTTATCCTAAACTTGACCTATATGAGATGGAGTGGCCTGAATCTAGACCTCTAAATGGTGATGAAATGATGTGAAGGAGAGGCATATCAAAACCTAAAAACTAAGAACTTTAAAATAAAACAAGAGTTGTTGTAGGAGTCTTGTGGCCTTCTCCTTGGGCTTCAAACTTTAGCAAGAATTCTTGTGTTTTCTTGGATATCAAATATAAATGGTATATACAATTACAGTGAATTTCTTCCTCAAAATTTCAAGAAATATAATGCTTTAGAAACCTACCATTGATAGGTACTCCCAGCACTTACTGCCCTTAATCTTCTAGTAAAAATGCTTGTTTCCTCTGAATGCCATGATCTTGTAAGGTCCTTTCCACAAATTGTCAAATTTCCCATGCTTGCCCTTATCTTCATTTCTAAAATCCCATATTTGAATAATATCTCCAATCTTGAAGTCATCAGCCTTTGTTTTTCTATCAAAAATATTTTAATTTTGTCATGCAGCTTTGAAGTATTGTTGAAAACTTCATCTCTTGATTGTTGAAAATGTATCATCTGAATGATCCTTCTTTGAATTTCATTAGGTTCATTGTCAACCTCCTGTAAAATATTCATTACCGAAATAGCCAAGGAAGAAGGGAAAACAATGCAACTCCATAAACAAGTTGAAATGGAGACATGTTAATTCATCTTTTTGTGCTCACTCTATCAGCCCACAAAGCATTTGTAATCTTCTTGTGCCAATTCCTTTTGTTTTCCTGTAACATCTTCTTGATAATATTCACCAAAAACTTATTAGATGATTTTTCAAGTTCATTTCCATGAGGATAATATGTAGTATAATGACCAAGTCTAATGTGATATTTATCACAAAAATAAATCATCTTCTTATATTTGAAAGCAGTTGTATTATCAATGATAATCTTGTATGGACAGCCAAATCGAGACAAAATATTTTCAGGAAACTGAATGATAAAAAAATCAGTTGCTTTCCTAGTGGGGATAGCCTCGATCCATTTGGTAAAATAATATGTAGCAGTGAGAATCAATTTGTGTTGAGTTGAATATGGAGGATGAATTTCACCAATAAATTCAAGTCCCCATTGCTGGAATAGTGCTTGGAATTCAATTGGTTTAAGAGGAAAAGGTAAAAGTTTCCTTTTTCCTTCAAATATCTGATAATAAGGTGGGCCAATAAAAACATGCTCTCAAAATTTTATTTGTTGTGGTTTCCAATAAAAATATCCTCCACAGTCACCCTTATGAAAATCTGTCGTGACTTTCTCAACTTCATCTTCAACTAAACAATTCAACAATATTCCACTAGGATCTTTCCAGTATAGGGCACCATTCACAATGCAGTATTTTAGTGCTTTTAACTTCAATGATCTTGCTTTACTACTTGGCATGCTAGGAGGAGGATTAAAATGTTGCAGAATATATACAATATCAGCATACCATGGAGATAAATAAAATATTTCAGCTATCTCATGTAATGTTTCAATAGTTTGCTCATAATACAATGCAACAATGAAGTTTATGACTAAGGAATGAAGAGTAGAATATGCCATAAGCTTTGCTAGGCCTTGCCCTTTGATTAATTTTGTGGGCTTAATTTCCAAATCATACTCTAGCAAGGTTGCAATCCATTTACGTCTATGACCTTCTCGATCATTCTGTGTGAGCACTTATTTAACTGTAGCATTTTGCACATAAGAAATGACATGGCAATGTAATATGTACACTCTGAAATCCTTGAATTATTTGAATAATGCTAAAGTTTGTTTCTCAATGATAATTTACTTTAAGGAAACATCTCTTATTGTTCTGCTAAAGAAAGCAATGGGCTGTTTTGTATTTTGATTTTTCTTTTGTATTAAAACATCAACAAATGTATGCTATGAAGCAAATGAAAAAATTATAAAATCAAGTGTATAGTCTGGGCTAATGAGGATGGGAGCATGAGATATATCTAACTTAACTTGATTAAATGACTTCTTCACTTCCTCAGACCATCTTAATTCAATATCTTTCTTCAACATGTCAGTAATTTTTCTCAAATGTTTAGCAAGATTGGCAACAAATCTTCTTAGAAAATTGATTTTACCATTGAAAGATTGAATCTCTTTTTTGCTCCTAGGATAATCTTAGTTCTGAATTGCTTCAATCCTTGAAGGATATATTCTTATGCCATCTTTAGATATAATATGCCCCATAAATTTACCTTCTTCAATAGCAAAAAGGCTCTTCTTTGTATTTAATGAAATACAAAACTTTCTGCACCTTTGAAAAATTGTCTTTAAATGTTGCAAATGGTGTTCATCTGTCTTTGAGAAAATAGTGATATCATTAAGGTAAATTACCAAAAATAGATATTTTTCATTGGCAAAATAAATATCCATTTCTCTTTGAAAAGTTTCCCCTGCATTCTTCAGACCAAAGGCATTTCGGCATACATGAAAGTACCCCAAGGTGTGGTGAAAGTTGTCTTTTCTTGATCATCTGGGTGAACAAGAATCTGATTGTATCCTAAGTATCCATATAAAAAGGAAAGTCTAGATGATCCAACTACCCTTTGCAGAATGTGGCCCACTTTTGGTAGTGGATAATTATATTTTGTTCATATTTCGAAAATAAATGCACAATCGAATTTATCCTGTATTATTTCTCACAAGCACTAGATTAGACATCCAGTCTGAGAAATGGATAAGAACAACTATTCCAACAGCGAATAATATGTTTACTTCCTTCTAAATAGAAGGAAGCAATTTGGGATTCATCCTTCTAAGCTTCTGGCGAAACGGTTTTTGATCTGGCTTCAAAAGAACAGTATGTTGAATAATGATTTTATCATGGACCTTCAAATATGAATATTCCCAAGAAAATACATCTGAAAATTGAGACATAAGTACTACATACTTAGATTTCATTTCTGGACTCAAGGATTTTGAAATTTGCACCACTTTTGGCTTTTCTGAAGTGCCAAGATTTAGATCTTCCACTCCCACTTCTGTTGGTGACATAGTAGGCTTTCTTGTAGCATCATACTGGTCAAAAATTTCCTCCAAAGGTACCAAACCTCTTGGAATAGAATTGTCCTTAATTGTAGTACTTGCATCTCTATAGCATGAATTTCCTGGTCATCTATTTGGGCATTGATGAATTATTCTTTTGTCTGCAAAAAGTTATTTATTTTCTTATAATTTTGAAACAATTTCCAATATTGAACATTTTCAGGGACATCAGGGCGATGTTTGACATTTATTTCATATTTTTTGTTTGGATACAATGGGATTTTGAACATACTAGTAGAAGTGGCAAGAGAATCAACAATAACATTGTTGTTTGTTGGAATTAATGACAAAGTATATTCAGGAATTTATTTGAGAATATATATAACTGTATTTCGGTAAGCTCTCATTCTGGGATGTTTTGGCCTGATACTCTCCTTTGACTTGCTTGATAACTAACTCAAAGTCGCCATATACAGAAATTTTCTTTGCACCAATATTTAAAAAAAAAAAATTAGGCTGGCAATTAGAGCTTCATATTCAGCTTCATTATTTGTGCAGTCAAATGCTAGTTTGTAGGAAGACATTCTAACATTTAGAGGGATTTCCAATGATTTATTAATTGGGATATGAATCCATATTCCAATGCCAGCACATTCGTTTCTCGTAGCTCCATCAAAATCCATAGTCTAGATACTTTTTTCCTCATCTAGAAGGTGCAAATCATATGGATGAGTTTTGTTTCTTGTTTGAGATATCTCTGATGTATCCAAAATTTATGCCTTTTATGTTTTTTTCTTATTTTCTTCTTGAGGAGATGTCTTCAATTCTAAATTGTTTGGAACTATTTTAAAAAATTATGTCTTTGCCAATTCTAAAACAGAATTTGAATTTTCTGGATTTTCTAATTTTTCTTCTATCAAAAAGTCTAAAGATGTTGAGCATTCATCATTGAATAAAATAAAATATCCTAAATCTAAATGTACAACATGAATGGGATGATTATTAGAATTTTCTCTAGTACTAATCATATACTTCATCTTATTTTCTCTGTAAATTTTCTTGAATTGTCCAAAGATAGGAATTGTTGCATATGAAAAGTCAAGCTGCAAATTTCCTCTAAGCTTTGCTCCTCGTGATCTAGAAAGTAGCATTCCATACCTAGGTGGGATTTCAGCCACAACGACATCCATGAGGACATTCTTGGCTGGAATTTTCTCTAATGATACCACTAAATATTTGATAAGACCAAGACATTTCACCCTCCTTGAATCAAATGAATAGAGATCATGATAAGGTCTTGTGATGTCTAGTCCTAATTTGTCCATATTGGCTTTAGGAATGAGGTTGTGGGATTCTCCTGAGTCAAGCATTACATTATGAAGAATAAAATCATGGATTTTGAGGCTTAAGTAAAAGGGAGGAACTTCACTATCTTCTGATTTACCATCAACAGTAGGACCAAAAAGAAGCTCAGGATGATCATCACTCAAGTTAACCATATTAGATGTTTGATCAACTCTAAGAAACTTAGTAACTTTAAACTTATACTAAACATTCTTCATTATCTTAGTTAGAGGAATAAATACCTTTAATTTAGCAATTTCATTTTTCAAGGGAAAATTGAGCAGGATGCTTATCTACCTCTTTCAGTGATCTGCCCTTACTTTCAAGCGGTTATTTGGATGGAGAATCTTTCTTTTGTCCTCCTTCTTTAACTTCTTGATATTTTCTTTGATTGTTGGTGGATGCTTCATTAGATTTGGAAGAGGTAGAAGTAACAGGTACCTTTTCTTTGCTTCTGTTTGGAGAAGCGACTTCTTTTTGCTGAGTATTGGTTTGAGATTTCAGCTTATTTTGATTGGAAATTAGAGGCACATTCTACTCCTCAAACCATACAGCCTTTGAACTTGGTTGAGGGAATTTTGATATCCTCTTTGATAATCTGCAGTGCGCATTCAGTCTTGATTTGACATGTCATATTTTTGGTCTTCTGATACACACATTTTTTCAGAATATTGATCTTCTTCATTGAGGAAGAAAGGTTGTTGATTTTCCTCAAACAAATGGTTTTCCCCAGAAATTTCTTCTTCATCATCTTCATCAAGTTCTTCTGTATAATTTTGTTGGAATGGTGTCTGAACTTGTTGTTGAATATGTGGATTCTGACCCCTTTGTTTCCTTTGTTTGATACTGTATTGGGTTTGGTGATTTTGACCCCTTAAATTGGGATTTCTTATAGAAGGTTCAGCTTGTCGATCAGCACTGGACATCTTATCCATCAGTTTCTCCATAACTTTGATCAAAGTAGCAATTTTTCCTTCTGATGAAGTGGATGCTTCTTCTTTTATTGTGACTCTTTTCTCTGTTTTGACCTTATAATTTTTAATAATCATATTTGCCTCTACACTCACTACATTTCTTTGCATTTCTTCCAAAGTGGATGGATTTATCTCCCTCAGCTGATAAGCCATTTCGGGGTCAAAACCATCAGGATAATGGAGTAAAGAAAGACCTGGGGGAGGCTTGATATTCATGAATTGATTCATATATCTTGTTAAATCATGCTGTGAATTCTTGGATAAATTCATTTGTATTCATTTTAATTGCATTATATTCATATAGAATTTGCAGTGGATTTTTCTTCTCTTCCCATTTTTCCATAAATAAATCAATTATTTGTTGTGAGGTACCAATTGTACTCGTTCCAAGAGAGCGAAAACATTTCTTTACTTATCCAAAAAAAAATTGAGCAATAATACGCATCTTAGCGTCATCATTGTTTATTTCTTCAAGGTATATAAAATCAGTTACTATAGCCACATGCTGATAGGCTATGATTTTTTATGTTCCATAAAAAAGAGGTAGCCTCTGACCATAATTTTGAGGTAGAGTAGTAAGCTGACCTAGTAGAATCAGTGGAGAAAATCTAGCCATGGTTAATGGAGGAGGTGGTGGAGGTGTAAATTGTTGTGTGGATTGAATAAAATTTTGTGAAGGTAAATATGGAATTAAAGGAGGAAAATATGGTGTTTCTGTATGAGAAGATGAGGTAAAAGATGTACCAAAAGTCTGTTGCTGATATTGAAAATAGGCCTTTACAGAGGTTTCTTGAAATTTCTCTACTAAGCCTTTAAGTTTATGGAAATTGGACCAAACTTCAGTATCAGTTTCAGACTCAAGGGTTTCAGAAAATGGTGTAAAGGACTCAAAATCAAGAGGGTCAAAAGTAGCTTTTGAGAGAAAAGTTTTAGAATTGGTTCTAATTAAATATTTTTCAGATTCTGGAGGAGAAAAAGCCAAATCTTCTAAAACAAACCTCGTAGGCAGGGAATTTGATTTAATTAGTGGAGGAATAACTCTTCCTGTCTACCGAGACTTAGTTTTCTATTTCCTCAAAATACTTTCAGGATTATATACCAGTGGTGATGGATCAAGGTCAGGGTTTGACCTGGTATATATTTTTGGAGCTAGCTTCAGATTAGAATTATATACTTTGGCTCAGGTTTTGACTTTAGCCTGTTTAGAAAAATTTTCCCAGGAAATATTTAACAATCGTTCCCCGACAACGGTGCCAGAAAATGTTATCACTTGTTGGAAATACTGAGAGGGGGGCTGAATCAGTATTTCTTTCAATTAGAGAATTAGTTAATCTTCAATTATTATTAGTGTTTTTACAATGATAGCAGCAAACAAGAGGAACACAAATGCACACAGTTTTTAAGATGGAAACCCACTCCGAGACAAAAACCACCTAATGCTTTTCTAATAATTCTTTTCAACTCTAATTGAAAATAAAGCTCCAACTTCCTAAAATCTAGAAAAGCATTCTTCTCCAGCTCCCACTGGATGGACGCTCCAATGCCCTAGATTCTTCAGTAGTCACTGAACGGATGCCCCAACACCCAATCAGCTACAACTCGCCCTACCACCACCCTACCACCCTATAGAAGAATAAAAGAAGAATGGACTCCCGTACCAGTGAAAATGGTCCACTTTACAATGATATAGAATGATGTAGAAGAAGAAGATATACTAGACCATAACCCCAACTTTGACACAACCACCTAATGATGATCCTAGACCTCCCAACACTGCCTCTTCAACCTTTGGCAGATAGACACTAATACAATTTGTACAATAATGTATTTACAATGAATAAGTACAATGATACCTTTACAATGATTGTATGCAGTGATGCCCACTTGAAGACTTCATATGATGAACTTCTTGCTGCTGTTATGCACCTTGGTTTCTACTCTTGTCATGCTACCCTTTGCTGCACCTTTTTTTTCTTTTCTACCGTAGAAATTCTGGTCCTTTGCAATCCTTGACAACAAATGATCTAGCTTTTTCTTGCCTTCTAGGAGCTCGATATTGAATCTGGTGTATCTCTGTTATTTCAGATCCTCAATATCTGATTTTGGGTCATGTAGTAGTCCTCTGCGTCTTCTCTCCAATGCCATAGGTATTACCAAATTTGGATTCTTCAAGAGAGAGTTATACCCAATTTCTCACACTGCCCTAATTATGGACTGTTTCAACAAAGCGCACTTGTACGGCGTGCCACGTGTCACTGTTTCTTCATTTTCCTATGAAATTGATAGAGTGAAGAATAAAGACTGTGCACTATCTGCCACTTCTTATAGAATTCCAATCCGATACTCAGAGAGAGAGTTATGACGATTTTACCAAGGTCACTTCTTTGAGATGAATTTCAGGAGCCTGCAAAAACCCTTACTTCCACAGATCATATCTCCAAACATATTGTGCAAATTAATCTAAAATTTTTATTGTAGCTTCCTCAGGGTTTCAGCTTCGCCTCATAAAAATTTAAGCTTTTGAGCCTTCGTAGAAAAAAATTCAGAGCGAAAATTCCACGATGACCTGTTTCAGATAGCCAAATCCCATGCATAAGGAGGAAATGAAGATCACAATTTATATGAATGCTTAATTTGAGAGGGGTTTCAACAAGTGAACGTGGGAGGGATCTTAGGATCTTAAAAAATATTAATTATTACTTTTCAATGACCCATGCCCCAACCCCATGGGGTTTTAGGCCACTAACTGGGGGTAGAAACTTCAAACATGAATATCTCTCAAACCGTGAAGAATTACATGGCATGCCATATATCAACGGAAAAATCTCGATAAGAAAAAACCATCAAAAGCATTATTGACCCAGAATATATTAATTTGGTAGGTCAAAATTCCCATGCAATATTGGGTTAGCCCCTGGTGCTTCTTGGGTTGACATCAATGACAACCGCTGATCAACAATCTCCCCCTTTGGCATTGATGGCAACACAAGTACTCCCCCTGCGATCATGGCACCTCTTCCTACAACATTCTCTCCCCCTTTGACATCAATGGAAAAGGGTAACTCCCCCTGAAACACAACCATCCTGCGGACCTGTACACACTTCCACTCCCGCTGACACACAATCGTCTTGCAGACCTGTACACACTTCCACTCCCGCTTTATATTCTTGAAAAAGGAAAATCTAATGAGAACTTGGGAGAATCCCAAGCTTTTGACGAAGATATTCAAATGCTTCATGAGGTAAAGGTTTAGTGAAGATATCAGCAATTTGTTCTTTTGTACAAACATACTCAAGTTTGATATTATTTTTAGCGACTTGTTCTCTAACAAAATGATATTTGATCAGAATGTGTTTTGTTTTTTAATGCATGACAGGATTC